>JAABKJ010075445.1:190619879-190910891 GCA_011634705.1 Andricus grossulariae | reverse complement strand
GTCAAATTTGGAATAATTTAATAAAATTTTTGACAATATTGTTGGATTTACAACCTGCAAAGATGCATTTTTAATCAAATGTCGATTTTTCGAAAAAAAGTTTTATTTTCTACTATAAGAAATATGAATCTTCAACCAAGACTCTTACACCATGATAGATGAATTTTCAGTCCCAAAGGAAAATTTTTCAACAAAACTGTTAAATTTTGAATTAAAAAAAAACGAATTTACAAAATAAATGAATTTTTAACAAAACGAATGATCTTTCAATAGAGCAGTTAAACTTTTTAAGCAAATGGATGAATTTTCAACCAAGAAGATTAATTTTCTTCCAAAAGACCAATTTTAAACATAATGCATTAATTTTAAACCAAGTAAATGAATTTTTAACTAAAAAACGTAAATTTTCTACCAAAAATGGAATCGATAAATTTTCCGTTCATAGAATGATTTGTAAATATTTCAAAGAAAATATGAAAGAATTTGAATAATTTTTCAAGAGGATACAATTTTCAAATATTTTTGTTTGTTGCTAAAACCAATTTTAAGAGAAAATTAAAACAGATTTGAAAACATTTCAAATAATTTACTAAAACTCAAAAAAGAAATGTAGACAATTTTTAAGAAATTTTAAATTGTTCTCAAATCAAAGATCAAGAAAATAAACAAAAAAAGATAGAAAATAGATTCAAAAATCAATTAAAACTGAAAAAAAAAATTCAAAAAATTTAAAACAAAACGTTAAATCTTGAGGATTTAGAGAAAGTATTCGAGCCTTTTGAAAAATTTTGAAGCTCTTCAAAAGAATAAGAAACGTTTTGTAAAATTTGCAAAGAATTTTTAAATGATTTTTTATTTGAAAATATTAACCGTTGAATAAAAATTTTAAAAACTTTGTAAATATTTCAAAGAAAATCTGGAAGAATTTGAAGCTTTTTTCAAATTTAAAACATTTTTCAAAAGGTTCTAAAGAATTTGAATCAGTTTAAAATATATTTTAAATTTCATCTCTTTTTGCACCTTTTTTTTTGTTTCAAATTTAACTTTTTGGTTTATAATTATTCTGGTTATGTTGAGGATTCAACTATTTTCTTGAAAAAAAATTTTTTTAGATGAATTTACCTTTGTTTTATTTCAAATTGAATTTTCTTTTGTTTAAAAATTCAACTACTTTGTTAAGATTTTACTGTTTTGGTTGAAGATTCATCATCTTAGTTGAAAATTTATATTTTTTGTTGGAAGTGTAAATATTCTGTAGAAAATTCATGTATTCGATTGAAAATTCGTATTTTTTTTTTAGTTCCTGGTTAATCAATCTTTTTGTTTGGAAATGATTCTAGTTTGATAGAGGAGTCAATCATTTGGTTGAAAATGCGTCTTTTAATTATGAATTAAAATTGTATTGATTTTCAAATTAAAAGTCTTTTTCAATTTAAATATCATCTGTTGTATTTTTCGTTTAGAATTTATCTTTATTGGTTGAAATTTCAACTACTAGGTTAAAAGTTAAACTACTTATTTAAAAATTCATGTTTTCTTTCTTTGTTCAAGATTCATAATTTTAATTGGAAATTCATCTCTGTGGTTGAAAACGTAACTATTTTATTGAAAATTCATCTTTCTTTATTGAAAGTTCAACTACTTGGTTGAAAATTAACTTTTACGATTCTTAGGAAAATTAAATTGTATATAATTTAAGAAAATAAATAACTATGTGAAATGGTCACGTTGTATTAAAAATTGTTCTTTTCCTCAAATCCAAGATTCTTTTTAATAAAAATCAATGTGTACCATATTCAAATAACATTTAGGAATATTTATAAAAGGTATTATCATTTTTCATTTTCAAAATAATGTACACAGAGTACAGTTTTTACTTGAAATTTTACGACAGCTTTTGGTACCATCTTTGGCCGTAAGGTAGAATCAAGGAAAAATATTCTAAAAATTAGATTTATTTTACAATTAATCACAATTGATTTCCAATTAAAATTATTTTACACTTGAAACAAAATTGTAAAAATAAATATAAATATAAGTTTTCTGAGATCCTTGAGAAAATTTCGAAATATTTTCCAAGATTTCAAATATCTCAAATAAAAATTTGAACAAAAAAAAAAACGTTTTCAACCTAATGGTTTAATTTTTAGGCAAAAAACGTTAATTGTCAACAAAAAGGTTCATTCTCAACGAAAAATGTGATCATTTCTATTTCAATTTAAAAAATGTATTTCAAATAAAAAACAAATAAGTATTCAAATCAAAAAAATTTTTAGTGAAGAAAAAAGGAAAATTTCTACAAAATTATCATTTAAGGCGAAAAATATTTTTATATAAAAAATAAAAATTTCGATTAACTATTTATTTTTCAAGTTTCTTTATTTTTAGGTTTATATAAATACAATTTTCCTAAGATTCTTGAGAAAATTTTCAAAGATTTTTCAATATTTCTGTATGTCAATCAAAATTTTAACAGCAAAAAAAGTTTGGCCCAAATAGTCGAATTTTCAACCAAAAAAAAGATGATATTTCCACGGAAAAAGCTGAATTTTCAACGAAAAATGTCATAATTGCTATTTTAATGAAAATATTATAATTTGTAATTAAAAACAGTTAAAATCAATTTCAAAAGAATGTATTTTCAATTGAATCAAAAAATTTTCAAATAACAAAATTTTTTACTGAAGAAAAAAGGAAAATTTCAACGAAATTATAATTTGAGGCGAAAAATATTTTTGTATATAGAATAAAGATTTGTACCATATTTGAGCCTAGGTACAGAATCAAGGAAAAATATATGTGCATTAGTTATTAATATACTGCAAAGAATGACCTTTAAAATTGTATTTTCCTTTCAAATTTTTGTCAAGTTTTTATGCATTAAGAAAGCATATGAGGTCAGTTAATAACTTTTTTGCTCTTCTCTTTAAATCTCCAAAATTATGAATATAGCCTAAAATATCATCAAAAGAAAGGTAAATGTCAGAGGTAATTATACAGTGAAAATGTAGAATAATTGAGTTATTTGAAAATAATTATCATTTATTATTATTTTGACTTTATAATATTTAACGGCGGGGCCATCAGTTCTAGGAAGGACATAAACTCGGACGCCATAATCCCAAGTTCCAGTGTACAAACATTTTTGAAAAAAAAAATAGAAAAATTGCGATAATTTTGAAAAAATATATTTTTTTAATGATGATGCAAAGGTTTGAGTTCGACAAGGAATCCACTGAATTATCAAAAGCATTTTTATGACTTACTATAAAAAGTTTTACGAATTTATATGAAAACATCGAAGATGATCAAAATGGGATTTTTTTTGAAATCTCATAAATTCCCTACGAAGAATCCATTGGATTAATTCAATTTGTGAAAACATTATTTTCTAATGGAGACAAATTTTCGACAAAATGTAATTTTTTCAACAAATAATGTTATGGATTAAAATGTTTATTTATTAAATTCTGAAGTAAAATTATATGAATATAAAATTTGTGACACTCGTATTTACTATGAAAGTTGCTTTTTTTTAAGTTTCAACTGCTGAAAATAGAAGAAAATTGGAAATAACATTTTCAACAATTTAATTTTTACTGTTTAAAATTGCAGGAAATTGATAATTGAAATCTCACTAGTTGAATTTTCGATACTCTTCAATTGTCAGCATTTGAATTTCCAACAGACAAAAATTGAAATTGAAATTCGAAAATTGAACTTTCAACAGTTGAAGATTGAAGTGCTGAAAATTCAATTTTCAATTCAAACCAAGTTTTAAGCAAGTAATTTGACAACGGTTCAAAATTGAAGAAAAATAAAAATTGAATTTTTAACTGCTTAAAATTAAAAAAAAAAAATTTAACTATTTACTGTTGAAAATTGAAGAAAATATATAACTGAATTTTCAACAGTTGCATTTATAATAGTATAAGATTAAAAGGAATTAAAAATTGAATCTTCAATTGTTAAAGTTGAAGGAAATTGAAAGAAATTGAATTTTCAATTGTTAAAAATTGAAGAAAATTGAAGCAAATTGAATTTTCAAATATTAAAAATTGAAGAAAATTGAAGCAAATTGAATTTTAAAATGTTAAAAATTGAAGAAAATTGAACCAAATTGAATTTTAAATGTTTAAAATTAAAGAAAATTGAATTTTCAACTGTTGAAAATTGGAGAAAATTCAATTTTCGACTATTGAAAATTTAAAAATTAATAACTCATTTTCAATAGATGGAAATTCAATTGTGCTTGATTTAAGAACATTAAAAATTCATTTTAAACTATTAAAATTGAAGAAAATTGATAAAAATTGAAGAAAACTGAAAATTGAATTTTCAACATTTAAATTTTCTTCATTTTTTAACTGTTGAAAATTGCTTTCAAAATATTATTCTTTCTGTCTACTTTTCAGTTAGAGTTTAGTAATAGTTATTTTAATTGAAAAAAATAATTATGTCAACAAATTATCATAGTTGAAAATTATTATTTTTGAAGTTTATAACAAATTTATAGATCATTTTTGGTTGAAAAACTTTTGTCTATTAATTTTTTTCCCTCTCTTTTTTGGTTTTCCCAAAAACTTAATTTTTTTATTTCTAATGCTCTTTTTGTGATTAAAACAAAAACTACGCTTCTTTAGAAAAATTATTTCTGAAAAATTTGTATAGCTCTTTTTTGCGTGAGCAACTTTTTTGTATTCAATTTTTTCATTGCTTGTGTTGTTTGTCCAAAAATTTGATTCTTTTATTTTTAATTTTATTTTCTAAGATTTAAATAAAAACTACGCATCCTATCAAGAAGTAATCCGCAACAAATTTGTTGATTTGTTTTATATGCACAATTTTTGTTTCGTGATCTTTTTTCATACCTTGCATAGTTTGACCGAAAAATGGAATTTTTGATTTTTCATTATTTTTTTGTGCGATCAAAATTGCTATAACTTCAGTAATTTTGATTTTATTAAAAAAAGTCATGAGGATAAATTGTTTCTATTTGTGAGTTCTACAAAATTCTGTGTATGAAATTATCAAATCTCACAAGAAAATGGTCTCGAAAATTTAAAAAAAAAAGCTCACTTTTTGAATTTTCATTCAAAATGGCTGGATACCATTAATAAAAGAGAATGTTGTTACTCTTAATAATGATTTGTTGAAACAATTATTTTTGTTAACTTCAATTATTAATTACTACGCTCTGATTAAAAAGTGGACAAAAAGTTAAAAATAATAGAAAAAAGCCGCAACTATCTAGTATTAATATAAATGGGAATAGCTATAAACAATAATAATTTTGAAAACAATTATTTTTTTCGATTTAAATTAAATATTAACAAATATTAATGGAACAAAACTGAAGAGTAATTTTTAGAAAAAAAAGGACTGAACTTTTCTCAAAGCAATTGAATATAATTCTTCAAACAATACAAGGTATGAGTTTCGAGGTAAATAAATACTGAGTGATAAGCGAAAAAACTAGACATTTCTCCACCATTCACAAATTGCTAGATATCCTTAAGAAAAAAATGTTACACTCAACATCCGTCAATTGTGTCATTAATTCCAGAATATAATAACTTTTCAGGATTTAGAGGAGGAAAAAGGTGTAAACAACTGAACATTGTTTAAGTAATTGACAAATATCCCTAAAAAGTATATATTTCTTACCATATTCGTTAACTGTGTACTAATCGTTTGGGTTCGCTAGTTTGGTTCCTACTGTTTTTTGTTGGTTTGGTTTGTTTGGGATCCTTGGTATGTGTTAGTTAATAGTTCATTTGTAATTGATACTTTAGGTTGGTTCTTTTCTTTTGGATTCTTTCGTTTGGGTTCTGCTTTCTTTTGGTTGGTTTGTTTTGGTTTGTTTAAGTTTTTTGGTTTCGTTTAATTGGTAATTTATTTGTAATTGATCCTTTGGGTTGGTTCTTTTGGTTACGTTCCTTTAGGTTCATCCGTTTAAGTTCTGATTTTTTTTTTTTGGTTTGGTTTGTTTGGGTTTGTTGGTTTGGTTTAGTTGGTAGTTCATTTGCAATCGATCCTTCGGTTTGGTTCTTTTCGTTTGGGTTCGTTCGTTTGGGTTCTGCCTTCTTGTTTGGTTTGGTTCGGTTTGTTCGGGTTTGTTGGTTTGGTTTAATTAGTATTTGATTTGTAATTGATCCTTTGGGTTGGTTTTTTTGGTTTTGTTCGCTAAGGTTCGTTCGTTTGAGTTCTGCTTTTTTTTGGTTCGTTTGGTTTGTTTAAGTTTGTTGGTTTGCTTTAGTTGGTAACTTATTTTTAATCGATCCTTCGAGCTGGTTATGTTGGTTTAGTTGAGTTCGGTTCACTCGTTCGGGTACTACTTTTTTTTGGTTTCGTTTGTTTGGGTTTGTTTGGTTTGGTTGATAGTTTATTTGTAATCGATCCTTTGGGTTGGTTCTTCTGGTTAGGTTCCTTTGGGTTCGTTAGTTTGTGTTCCACTTTTTTTGTTTATTTCGTTTGTTTCGTTTTGTTGGTATGGGTTAGTTGGTAGTTTATCTGTAATCGATGAGTTGGTTCTTCTGGTTTGGTTCGTTTGAGTTCGCTAGTTTGGGTACTACTTTTTTTGGTTCCGTTTGTCTGGGATTTTGGGTGTGGTTTAGTTGATAGTTTATTTGAAATTGATCCTTTGGGTTTGTTCTTTTGGTTTAGTTCGTCTGGGTTCGGTCGTTTGGGTACTACTTTTTTTTGGTTAGGTTTGTTTGCGTTTGTTGGCTTGGTTGAGTTGGTAGTTTATTTGTAATCGATCCTTTGGGTTGGCTCTTTTCGTTTGGGTTCTGCTTTTTTTGGTTCGTTTGGTTCGGTTTGTTTGAGTTTGTTGGTTTGGTTCAATTGTTATTTTATTTGCAATTAATCCTTTGGTTTGTTTCTTTAGGTTTAGTTTAGTTGGGTTCGCTCGTTTGGGTACTACTTTTTTTTTGGTTTTGTTTGTTGGGGTTTTTTAGTTTGGTTTAGGTGGTAGTTTTTTTGTTATCGATCCTTTGGGTTCAAAGTACCCTAAAATATTTTAAATCCTTTAATGACCCATCAAATTATTGAAATCAGTTCAAAAGTCCTTTAAATATTGTACAATTTCCTAAAATATTTCAAACACTTTGAAATATGTTGAAATCCCTTGACATTTTTTGAAGCCGTTGAAAATTCCTTGGAACTTTTAAAAATACCCGAAAATTTTTCAAATTGTTTTCAAATCCTTTCGAACAACTTCCAAATATTAAAATCTATTCAAAATACCCTGATATGTTACAAATCCTTTGAAATCTGTCGAACTTCTTCGAAACTTATTATAGCTCTTGAAAATTCGTTGGAATTTTCAAAAATACACTAAAATCCTAGTATTGATCTGTAATCTTTTTAAATTATTGAAGTCAATTGAAAATTCGTTGAATTGTCTTAAGATTCTCTCAAATGTTTTGAATCATTTGAAATTTTTTTTAATCCATAACATTTTTTAAAGCTTTTGACATTTTTTTGAAATTTTTAAAGAAATTCTCAAATGTTACAAATCCTTTAAAATGCGTCGAAATCCTTTGAAAATTATAGCTCTTAAAAATTCGTTGGAATTTTCAATAATACACTAATATCCTAAAAATGATTTGTAATTACTTTAAATTATTGAAGTCAATTGAGAATTCGTTGAATTGTTTTAAAATTCTCTCCAATGTTTCAAATCATTCGAAATTTTTTTAAATCCATAACATTTTTTAAAGCTTCTAAAAATTATTTGAAATTTTTAAAGAAATCCTCAAATATTACAAATCCTTTGAAATCTTTTGAAATCCCTTATAACTTATCAAAGCTCTTAGAAATTCCTTGGAATTTTTTAAAATATCCTAAAATCTTTAAAATTCTTTGAAATCGCATCAAATTATCGAAATATATGGCAAATACCATAAGATATTTCAAATCATATTACATCTTTTGGCAATACCTTAAAATTTTTTAAAGATCTTGAAAATTTCTTGGGTTTTAAAAAAATACCCTCATATCTTTAAAATTACTTTAAATTATTGAAATGAATTTTTCAATTCCTTGGAATCTTTCTAAATATCCTAAAATCTCTACAATTCTTGAAAAGGTTCGATAATACACTGAAATATTTGAAGATATTTAAAATTCTGCAAATTTCTTTGATTCTTGTGAATAAAATCTTTCAAATTCAGTAAAATATTATAAAGTCCTGTAAAATTATATAAAATCTGATATTTCTTGTAATATAGTAAAAATTTCTTGAGGTCTTTCAAAAAAACAATTGAAAGCTCTTGAAAATTCCTCGGACATTTTGAAAAATACCGTCGAAGGGGAAAAAGAATATAATTTTCTTAATAGGTCACTGATATTTTTAATAACTTTATCTTTAAAATGAACCACAGAAAAAGGTAAACTGTCAATTATTTCGGAAATTATTCATAATTTAAAATAATTTAAGGTAATTATAATAATGTAAGAACCCGCAAATTAATTTCATTTTTAACAAGAGTTTGTTCAGTTTTCGAAAAAATGTCTTTCAAAATTGTAACATTTTAAATTATAACACTTATTGGTTGAATATTTGAAAGTCGAAAACATTCAATCTCGGGTTGTAAAAAATAAACAAATTCAAAGATATTTCAATCATACTATTTCGTATAATTTCGAAATTAAAGTTCAAGATTGAAAAAGCTTAAAATTAAACTAATGAAAAAAGTTTTGGTTTTGAACAATATTTGAATGCGAATGGCTTAAAAAATAAACAATGCTAAATAAACTCATATATTTTTTATTAATAACAGAATTTTCCAATTCCAATCTTTTCTGTTTTGAAAGTCGTTATAAAATTAGAAATTCTTCCCAATTAATAAGACTTCAAATAGAAAAGATTCGAGTTTGGAAAAGAATGATTTTGATATTAAACAAAAGAGAAAATGAAAATTATTCAACTTTTCAATAAATTAAATTTACATAGAAAAAACCTAGAAGTTGAAAAGTATTCCAACTCTAATTTTGTCCATGAAAAACAAAAAAGCATCCAGGTTTTCCAGGATAAAAAATTAATTTTTCCAGGTACCTTTCTTTACAGTAGAAAAATAATTTTCACGAAACATAGCCGAAATTGTACCAAAAAATGTGTCATATGCGAAATTCCTCATAAGTTTAATAAATAAGTTTAAATTTCAGTGAAGTAATTAATTTTTTCTTCAGAACAGTTCAATTTTTAACCAAATTTATGAATTTTTAACCTACAAAGATGATTTTTCAACCAAATAATCGAATTTTCAATAAAAAAATTAAACTTCAGCCAAAAACAGTTGCATTTTCAACGATATAATTGAATTTATTAGAAGAAAGTTTAGTTGAAAGTTAGTTTAAAGAAGTGAATTTTAAATCCAAAAGGAAGAACTTCTTGTCAAAATAGACGAATTTTCAACAAAACGTTTTAATTTTTAAATAGAAAGGATGAAATTTTGACAATATACTTGAGTTTGCAACAAAATAGTTGAATTTTTAACCGAATACTGGAATTTTCTACCTACAAAAATGAATTGTGAAATGAAAAATATTAATGTTCAACCAAAAACAGTTGAACTTTCAACACAAAAAGTTGGATCATGAACAAAAAGATGAATTCTCTGATTAATATTTTATCACCAGTTCCGTAATAAATACCTTTTAGGGAGATAACCGGAAAAATTTAAGATTTAAATGGTAAATTTCGACAAAAATTTGAGTTTAATTTTTAAGTTGAACAAAATAAATTTTCAATTAAAAGACTAATTTTCAATGTAAGAAATAAATTTTCAACCAAAAAGGTTCATTTTCTACCAAAAAAGAATATTTTAAAATAAATTAGATGAATTTTCAACAATCGTATTTGGTTCATATTTTTATTACGTCGTTCAAAATTGAATTATTTGGTTGAAAATTCAACAATTTTGTTAAAGTCATACTTCTTTGTTGAAAATTCAAATGTTTGATTGAAAATTCGTCTTTTTGACTTGAAAATTCAATAATTTAATTGAATTTTTTTTTCAAAATTCATCTCTTTCTGTAAAAATTTCATCTTTTTCTAATAAAAATGCAACTGTCTGGTTAAAGATTAATCTTTTTCGTTTGATAATTAATTTTATGTTGAAAGTTCACATTTCCTGGTTAAAAATTCAACTATTTTGTAGAAAATGCGTAGTTTTGGCTTGGAAATTGAACTATTTGGTACAAAATTTAACTAGTTCGTGGAAAAATTACGTATTTTGTTCAAATTCGTCTTTTTTGGCAGAAAATTAATTTTGTTGTTGTTAAAAATCCAGTATTTTCTTGAAAATTAAACAATTTTGTTAGAAAGTCATACTTTTTGGTTAAAAATTCAACCGTTTTATTGAAAATTCGTCTTTTTGACTTGAAAATTCAACAATTTGATTGAAATTTCTTTCGTTGACTAACACATTTTTAGTTATTGAAAATTCAACTATTTTGTAAAAACATTCATCTTTTATTGTGGGTAAAATGTAACTGTCTGGTAAAAAATTAATTTCTTTCGGTTAAGCATGAACTTTTTTGTTAAAAAATCACATTTTTTGGGTTGAAAATTAAACTATTTTGTAGCAAAATCGTAGTTTTGGTTCGAAAATTCAACAATTTGGAAGAAAATTTAGTGGAAAAATTACGTATTCTGTTTAAAGTTCGTCTTTTTTCATAGACCATGAAGTTTTTTTTTTAAATCAAGTTTTTTGTTGAAAATTCAACTTTACAGATTGAAAATTCAACTCCTTGGTTAAAAGTTGAACTTTCTAAGATAATTTTTTTTTGGATTTAAAAATTTAGTTGAAAATTCGTTTTTTTTTTTGGTTAAAAATACATTTTTTTAACTGAAAATTTAATTATTTTGTTACAAATTCAATTAATTGGTCGTAAATTTGTTGTTGTTAAAAATTCAAATGCATTATAGACTATCGTATAATTATCGTATAATAATTATGCAATTTGTAGTCGAAATATAGGAACCGAATTTCAGATTGGAAGTTCCGTGAAAAAGTGGGTGAACTTAAATGGTCCAAAAATGATAAATTGACAAAAAATTATATAAACCATAAATAAATAATAAATTCTTAAAAATAAAAATCTACGTTAATACCTGTCGCGTAGGAATATAAGGTTTTTTCATAATTTTATTACTATCCGCAACCGGTTCTGTAACCTACTCACGATGATGAATTTCGTTTTTTCAAATTCCATTCTTCAGTATTAATATCGAGTTCTCAAAAAAGCAGTCTGTTAATAATTAAATTTGAACTATAATTTTTTATTTATAAAAAGATACGTGTGGTAAAGTAGAAAAAATACATCAATCGAGAAACAGACTTTAAACCTTTAATAATAATATTTGATTAAATTAAAAAAATGGGCACAATGCACACTTTTGTTCCTTTAAAGCTCAGAAGTATGACACAATAAGCTTTTTTAAAAATAAATACTTTTTAAAAGGACGAAGAAAATAATTTTATGCATTTAAAGATTTAGGTTGGGACAGAGTACTGTAATGAAGTTTCAGGTGTATGCATATTGAATTAAAGTAAATGAAATAGAAATAGAAAGTAATTTACAATGATACCCGCGAAAAGCAATAATCACAAATGGAGATTTGATTCCTTTCAGATTTTTTCTAAATTTTGACCTTCGAAAGGTCAACTCTTAATAAATTTGTATGCCTTTTTTAGAAATAGCCGTTAGTCTTCCAGGAATAAAGGGTCATCAATCAATGAACAAGTCATTTTTTCGCTTTGGCATGCAATATGATAGATATTAATGTGCGATTGCAATTAGTTAAGAATAGCAGTTTTCTAGCAATTATTTAAACAATTTTCGTGAACAAGCACACATTTCGACTAATGTTTCAAGAACAAGCTTATTTTTGTGCATTATTAAACAATAAATTTTATGATTGATGTAAAACAATTTTTTGGCGAATGGAAAAGTGGGATATTTTTGAGTCTAAACAAATATTTGTTTCAGTGTTGGTATGTTTCATTGAATACATTATTGTAATTTTAGCACTAATTATGTTCAGTCGGGTAAATTACTTTTATCCTTTGACAATTAAATTTATAAATACATACGTACTCTATAATTTAATCAAAAACAGAACAAGTAAATTTTCAGCTGAAAAAATTAATTTTCAACCAAAAAAAAACGAATTTCCAATAAAATAGTTAAACTTTCAACCAAAGATATAGATCTTCAACTACAATAATTAAATAAAACGATTAAAACGAAAAATATGTAACTTATCAAGAACTGCTTTCCACAAAATTTGTTAATTTTTTTGACATGAATAATTTTGCTTCAACATTTTCATTGTATCTAGCATAGTTTTGCCGAAGAAAAGATATTTCTTCTTTCAATATAATTGTTCAAGATTATAACGAAAAATATGTAACATATCAGGAAATGGTTTCATCAAAATTTGTTCACCTTTTTCATATGAATAATTTTGCTTTCTGACGTTTCCATATATCGTGTAGTTTTGGTGGAAAGTCGAATTTCGTATTGAAAAAAAAAAGGTTTTGCAAATAATCATGACTTTCACTTACTTCATCCAAGAAAAAATCACTTGGTACAAGTAACCCCTTTTTTAGTGCATAAGTATTACTTTTACTATACTTTTTCTATTATTTTCAATCAAATTACATCCTATATTAAAATTCAGACACATTTTTCTCTTAAAAGCATATTGTTTTTAAAACACTTTCAACAGTTTCGGAAATATAACTGCTTTTGTGTCAAATCAAAAAATATGTTTGAAGATTTGAACAAATTTGTTACAAATTCAACTATTTCATAAGGTTATTCATTTTTGGTGAAGAATTCAACTTTTTTCTTCGAAATTTGTTCTTCTGGATTACAAATCCATGTTTCATGGCGGTCAAATAATATTTTTTGTTCAAAAATGACCCTTTTTTGGAAAGTGTACTGTCTTCTGAAGAATTCGTCTTCTTACGTTGAAAGTTTTATTTTTTTGGGCTATAAAGCAATTTGGGCTATAAAGTCTGATATTTTAATATTTTTCATTATTTATGATTAATCACTAAAGCTTAAAAACCCGAAAAACAAAACCACTTGGTAAAAAATCTGTCTTTTTAGCTTCACTGTTAGGAAGCATATTCGCTGGAATCATATACGATATATGCAAAAGACATGATTATTCAAATCAAAAAATAGATATTATATGAATGGATGTGGGCAACATTCTATTCCATATGGATACTTATTCTAGATAAACTGATATGTCGCAAGTCACCACTAATACTTCTGTATACACTAACAGGTTGCCAAGATACCATTTGTTTAAAAGGTGAAAAAACAGACTTTTCATTTATTGATATGAAATCATCCAGACCATCCAGATTGGATCACTGAAACTATCGCAAAACCAATACCTAACATTATTAGCATTGTTCAATTTTCATAAAAGTATATTAAATTTGTTAAAATTTTGTTGATCAATCTTTGACACGAGAAAAAGTTTCTCTCACGTGATATTTTTTCGTAGGACGATGCATTTATTATTCACCTAGAATTCTCTCGATTCCTTGAATTACTTTAATTTATAGAATGATTCGAATTCCTAGAATCCATTGAATGTCTAGAATACCATGAATTTCAAGAATTCCTCGAATTCATGAATTCCTTGGATTTCTTAAATTTCTTGTATTCCATGAATTCCACGAATCGTGTGAATTCCTTGAATTCCATGAATTCCTTGAATTCCATGAATTCCCTTAATTCCATGAATTCCATGAACTGGATGAGTTCCTTGAATTTCCTGAATTCTATGTATTCCGTGAATTTCACAAATTCCTCGAATCCTTCGAATTATTTAAATTTACTGCAGACCATGATTGCCTTGAATTTTATAATTCCTGGAATGCCATGAATTCCACGAATTCTGTTAATTCCTTAAATTCCTTGAATTGCATAAATTCCATGAATTGTGTGAATTGCTTGAATTCCATGAATTACATGAATTCCGTGAATTCCATTAATTCTGTGAATTTATTGAATTCTGGGAAATTCTTTAATTCCATGAATTCCATGAACTCGATGAGTTCCTTGAATGCCCTGAGTTCCATGTATTCCGCGAATTTCACAAATTCCTTTATTCGAATAATTCTTTGAATTCAATGCATTTCCTGATTTCCTTGAATATTTTAAATCCCTTGAATGCCATAAATTCCATGAATTCCAAGAATTACCCAAATTCTATTGATTTCTAGTATTCCATGAATTATCGTAATCCTATGAACTCCTTGAACTCCGTGAATTCCTTAAGTTCTACGAACTGCTTGAATTCCTTGAATTCCATGAATTCCATGAATTATATTATTACCTTGAATTTCGAAATTTTCTTGAATTCCATGAATTCCTTGGATTCCTTAAATTTCTTGCATTCCGTGAATTTAATGAATTCCGTGAATTCCATGAATTCCACGTATTCCTTGAATTCCATGGGCACCGTGAACTTTGGCGATACTGAGAGTTCCTTCAAATCCGTGAATTCCTTCAATTACATGAATTCCGTAAATTCCGACAATTCCATCAATTTCGTGAATTCCTAAAATTATTTGGATTCCTAGAAATATTTGAATTTCTAGAATGATTCCAATTCCTAGAATTCATTGAATGTATGGAATTCCTGGAATTCCTAGAATTTCTAGAATTTCTTGAATTCCCAAAATTTCTTGAATTCCTAGAATTTCTTGAATTCATAGAATTTCTTGAATTCCTGTAATTTCTTGAATTCCTAGAATTTCTTGAATTCCTAGAATTTCTTGAATTCCTAGAATTTCTTGAATTCCTAGAATTTCTTGAATTCCTAGAATTTGTTCTATTTTCAACAAAATAGTTGAATTCTTAACGAATTTGTAGAATTTTTAACAAACAAAGATGAATTTTCAACCAAATGGTCGAATTTTCAAACATAAACGATTTTTTTGGAGAAATTTAAATTTTCATGAAAAAAGTAGGTATTTTCAATCCAAAAGGACGAATTTTCTATCAAAATAGACGAATGTTTAAAAGCAGAGAATTTTTCAACAAAAAAGTCAAATAATTTAATGTCTAAGCTGAAAAGTCGAATGTTTTAGAAATTAGTTGACTTCTAAGCCCGAAAAGATGAGTTTCCAACAACAAAAATTATTTTCAATCACAAAGGATAAATTTTGAATCAAATAATTGATCTTTCAATAAAAAAATTAATTTATAACCAAACACAGTTGCATTTATAACCAAATAGTTTAAGTTTAAAGCAAAAGACACGAATTTTCAACAAAATAGTTCAACTTTTAACCAACTAGTTGAATTTGCAAGCCGAAAAAAGGAATCGTTTAGAAAACAGTTAAATTTTCAACCAAAAAGTCCAATTTCTAAAAAAAATAATTAATTTTTCAACAAAAAAAATCGTAGAATTTATAAGCAAATAGATGAATTTTAAACCGACAAAGCTGAATTCTTAACAAAGACTGTAATAGTTGATATTTCAAACAAAAAAGATGAAATGTCTACGGAAAGATATATATTTTAAAAGCAGAAAAACAAATTTTCAAACAAGAAGATTAATTTTCAACCAAAAAAGACGGATTTTCAACAAAATACATGAATTTTTAAACAATCAGTTCAGATTTTAATTAAGAAGGATAAAATTTCAAGTAAAAATGAAAAAGATAAATTTTCAGTATAAAAAATTATTTAAAAAAAAAAACAAATAAATTTTCAAAAAAATTGTATAGTTTTCAACCCAGGAGATGAATTTCGAACTAAAATGATAAATTTTACAACCAAAACAATGAATTTTCAACCAAATAGTGGATTTTTCAGCCAAGAAAGAAAAAAAATTCATCGTAATTCTTGAACTTTCAAGCCAAAAGAACGAATTTTCTGTAAAAAAGTTGAATTTTCGACCGAAAAATATGAATCTTAAAAAAAGCCAATTTTCAACAAAATAGGTTAACTTGAAACCAAAGAGATGAATTTTCAATCCGAAAAAAGGAATAGTTTAGAAAACAGTTAAATTTGCAACAAAATAGTCCAATTTCTAACAAAATAATTAATTTTTCAACAAAAAAATAGTAGAATTTTAAACCGACAAAGATGAATTCTCAAATAAAATGTAATGGTTGATATTTCAAACAAAAAAGTGTGAAAACCATTATTATTTAATTATTAATATTGTACCTCTGTTTGTTAAAAATTTGAATTTTATTACTTTTTCATAGAATTTTCGATGGTTTAAACCAAAATTGAGTTATATGGACACATTGAAAAAAATTTGAATTTGTAGAACGTGCAATTTTTATAGGTTGAATTAAAGAAATATGCCATTGATTTCCTTTTATGAAGACAAATTTTTGCGTTGTGTTTAAAACGTTAAAAAATTGCAAAAAAAATCCAAATTCCATCTATTCCAAAGTCGCGAAATTTTTTTACTTTTTTGAAAATTCTTTTTTTATTATATTTTATTTTTTGGATAAATATTTAATTTCTTTGTTAAAAATTCAACAAAAGTGTATTAAAATTTTATTATAATGTGTGTGAAAACCATTATTATTTAATTATTAATATTATACCTCTGTTTGTTAAAAATTAGAATTTTATTACTTTTTCATAGAATTTTCGATAGTTTAAACCAAAATTGAGTAATATTGACACATTTTAGAAAAATTTGAATTTTTAAAACGTGCAATTCCTTCAGCTTGAATTAAAGATATATATGCTATTAATTTCCTTTCACGAAGAAAAATTGTTGCGTGGTGTTTAAAACGTTCAAAAATTGCAAAAAAAATCCAAAGCCCATCTATTCTAAAGTCACGACAATTTTTTTCATGGAAGTAAAATAATAGTATGTTTCTTTGATTCAAGCTCAAGAAATTTCAATGAAAAAAACATGTTAATTCACGTTTTTGAAACTAAACTGGGTAAAAAAAATGTCTTTAAATTTCTAATTAAAAAACAAAGTGGAGTCTCGCCAGAAGCATGTACGTTGCAAAAAAAACATTATCAGTGAAATTAAAGTTTTTTACTTAATTCTGAAAGAGAAAATTCTAAAAATGTATTGCAAGTATAAAAAAATTAAACGTGGCGGAATTTTCTCTGTTTTTCTATAATAATAATCTTGCAAAGTTTTTCTTTTTTTCCTCTTAATAAATTTTTAATGTTTGTATAATCTTTCCAATTTAATACATTTTTTGAAAATCATCTTTCTTTCAGGATTGCTTGGCGAATTTTGATTTCACAAACTATCATGTGTTGATAATAATTTTCATACTGGACAAAGTTGTTTGCATCGTAGATGTTTTTGGTTAATTTTCGGATTTAAATAATTTAATTAATTTAAGTCGAATGTAATTTAATATTTTAATAATTAATTTTTAGCTAATTGTTGTTATATTTACCAAAAGAATTAAAGATGACCACCAGGGTGAAGATCAGAGTATTAGCGATCTTCATTGATCCTTCTCCTCATCCTTCGCAAGATCTTTCTTCTTCGCAGGATCTTTCTCATTCTCCTTCGCAAGATATTTTTCCTACGCAAGATCTTTCTCCTTCGCAAGATTTTTCTACTTCGCAAAATATTTCTCCGTCGCAAGATCTTTTTCTCTTGCAAGAACTTTCTCCTTTACCTTCGCAAGATCTTCCTCCTTCTCCTTCTCATTCACAAAATCTTTCTCCTCATCCCCCCGCAAGATCTTTCTTTTCCGCACGATCTTTCTCATTCTCCTTCGCAAGATCTTTCTCCTTCCCCTTCGGAAGATCCTTCTCCTTCGCAAGATCCTTCTCCTTCGCAGGATCTTTCTCCATCTCCTCCACAGGATCTTCCTCCTTCTTAGGATCTTTCTACTTCGCAAGATTTTCTCCTTCTTCTTCGCAAGATATTTCTGCTTCGCAGGATCTTTCTTATTCTCCGTCGCAAGATCTTTCTCTTTCTCCTTCGCAAGATCTTTCTCCTTCTTCTTAGCAATATCTTTCTCCTCCTCTATCGCAAGATCTTTCTCCTTCACATGATATTTCTCCTCCGCAGGATCTTTCTCCTCCTCAAGATCTTTCTCCTTCTCTTTCGCAAGATCTTTCTTCTTCTCCTTTGCAAGACCTTTCTCCATTGCAAGATGCTTCTCCTTCTTCTTCGCGAGGTCTTTCTTCTCATCCTTCGCAAGATCTTTCTCCTTCGCAGGATCCTTCTCCTTCGCAAGATCTTTCTCCTTCACAAGATCCTTCTTTCCCTCAAGATCTTTCTACTTCACTTTTGCAAGATCTCTCTCCTTCTCATGATCTTCCTCCTTCTTTTTCGCAAGATCTTTCTCCTTCTCTTCCGCAAGATCTTTCTTGTTTTCCTTCGTAAGATCTTTCTCCTTCACAAGATCCTTCTTCTTCTTCTTCGCAGGATCTTTCTCCACCTTCTTCGCAAGATCTTTCTGCTTCGCAGGATCTTTCTTATTCTCCTTCGCAAGATCTTTCTCCTTTTCTTTGACAGGATCTTTCTCCTTCTCCTTTGCAGGATCTTCCTTCTTTCCAGGATCTTTCTTCTTCTCAAGATCTTTCTCCTTCGCAAGATCTTTCTCCTTAGCAGGAGCTTTCTCATTATCCTTCGCAAGATCTTTCTCCTTCGCAGGATCTTTCTCATTCTCTTCCGCAAGATCTTCCTCCTTCTCCTTTTTGGGATCTTTCTCCTCCGCAAGATCTTTCTTCTTCGCAACATCTTTTTTCTTCGCAAGATTTTTCTCCTTCACAAGATCTTTCTCCCCCTCAAGATCTTCCTCTTTCACCCATGGAATCTTTGAAATATTTTTTAATTCCTTCAAATTTTTATGATTGATTGAAAAATCTTGGAGTTTTGCAATACCATTAACTATTTTAAACTCTTCAAAATCTTTGGATATACCATAAAATCATTGAAATCTTCCAAAATACGTTCAAATTACTGAAATCGATTGAAAAATTTTAGAGTGTTCAAATACCCATAATATTTTGAATTGTTTGAAATATTTTGATATCCCATGAAATCATTGAAATCTTCTAAAGTACCATCAAATTATTAGAATTGATTGAAAAATGTTGAAGTGTTAAAATACCCTTAAATATTTCAAATTCTTTGAATTCTTTTGATATCCCCCTCAAATATTTCAAAATCTTATGATATCCCATGAAATGTTTGCAATCCTTTAAAATACCTCTGAACAATTAAAATCGATTAAAGAATCTTGCCGTTTCAAAATACCCTTAACTATTTGAAATTTTTTGAAATCTTTTGATATCTCTGAAAGCATTGAAATCTTCTAAAATACCTTAAAACGATTGAAATCGATTAAAAAATGTTGAAATTATGAAATACCCTGAAATATACCAAAATCGTTTAATATCCCATAACATCTTTGAAATTCTTTAAAATACCTTCAAATTATTGAAACCGATCGAAAAATTTTGGAATTTTAAAATACCCTGAACTATTTTAAATTCTTTAAAATCTTTTGATATCCCATGAAATCATTTAAATCTTTTAAAATGAATTCACATGACTGAAATCGAATAAAACATTTTGAAATTATAAAATACCCTCAAATATTTCAAAATATTATGATATCATATGCAATCTTTGAAATCTTTTAAAATACCTTCAAATTATTAAAATCGATTGAAAAATGTTGGAGTTTTAAAAAATCCCTTAAATATTTCAAAATCTTATGATATCCCATAAAATGTTTGAAATATTCTGAAATACCTTCAAATTTTTGTAATCGATTGAAAAATCTTGCAGTTTTAAAATACCCTAAAATATGTTAAATTCTTTGAAATATTTTGATATCCCATGAAAGCATTGAAATCTTCTAAAGTACCTTCAAATTATTGAAATCGATTAAAAAATGTTGAAAATATAAAATACCTTCAAATATTTCCAAATCTTTTGATATCCCATAAAATCTTTGAAATTCCTGAAAATTCCTTCAAGTTATTGAAATCAATTAAAAAATGTTGCAGTTTTGAAATACCCTTCGATATTTAAAAATCTTTTGATATGCCATAAAATCTTGGAAATTCTTTAAAATTCCTTCAAATTTTTGAAATAGATTTAAAAATGATTCGCCATTTTTAACGATTTGTAATTTAAAATTCTTCAATTTAGAATATTTTCAATTGAAAAATCTTCAATATTTAATATGTATAATAAAAATAATGCACTTTTGAGTCCTTTTTTTGAAATAGTTCAATTTTCGGGGAAGACTCTTCAATATGTAATATGTATAATAAAAAAATGCAATATTGAGTCCTTTTTTGAAATAGTTCAATTTTCAGGGAATTCTCTTCAATATTTAATATGTATAATACAAACTGATGCAATTTTGAGTCCTTTTTTGAAATAGTTCAATTTTCGGAGAAGACTCTCCCATATTTAATATGTATAATAAGAAAAAAATGCAATATTGAGTCCTTTTTTGAAATAGTTCAATTCTCGGGGAAGGCTCTTCAATATTTAATATTCAAATACAAAATAATGCAATTTTGAGACTTTTTTTAAATACTTCATTTTTGAAGATATATAATTGAAAATTCGCCATTTTTAACGATTTGTAATTTAAAATTCTTCAATTTAGAATATTTTCAATTGAAAAATCTTCAATATTTATTATGTATAATAAAAATAATGCACTTTTGAGTCCTTTTTTGAAATAGTTCAATTTTCGGTGAAGACTCCTCAATATTTAATATGTATAATAAAAAAGAATGCAATATTGAGTCCTTTTTTGAAATAGTTCAATTTTTCGGGAAGACTCTTCCATATTTAATATGTATAATAAAAAATAAATAAATAATGCAATTTTGAGCCTTTTTTGAAATAGTTCAATTTTTGGGGAAGTCCCTTCAATATTTAATATGTATAATAAAAAATAATGCAAGATTGAGTTCTTTTTTGAAATAGTTCAATTTTCGGGAAAGTCTCTTCAATATTTAATATGCATAATAAAAAATAATGCAATATTGAGTTCTTTTTTAAATAGTTCACTTTTCGGGGAACCTTGTTATTGTTTTTCATTAATTTTCAATACAAACCTGTGATTCTAAGAGCAATGGAACTCGAACAAGATCCATTTTCACACTAAATAGTTCAATTTTGAAGATTTATAATTGAAAATTCACCCATTTTAGCGATTTGCGATTTAAAATTCTTCAATTTAGAATATTTTAAATTGAAAACACTTCAATATTTAATATGTATGATAATAAAAAAAAATGCAATTTTGAGTTTGTTTTTGAAATAGTTCAATTTTCGGGGAAGTCTCTTCAATATTTAATTTGTATGGCAATAAAAAAATATTAGTAATGCAATTTTGAGTCTTTTTTTGAAATAGTTCAATTTTCGGGGAAGTCTCTTCAATATTTAGTATGTATACTGATGAATTTTCAACTAAAATGATGAATCTTCAACTAGAATAGTTGAATTTTATACCAAAAAGATGAATTTTCAACTAAAAAAGATCATTTTTCAACCAAAGAGATGAATTTTTATCTAAAATTATGGAATATTCAACTGGAAAAATAATTACATTTTCAGTTTGAAAAAATAATAATTTTCAATCAAAAAAGAAACAAATGTTCAGCAAAATAGTTATATTTTCGGCAAAAAAAAAAGTACAAATTTGTCAATCAAATAGCTCCTATTTCAACAAAAGAAAAGAATTTTTATTCAAACTGATGAATTTCCAAAAAAACAAAATTAATTTTCATCCTAAAAGGTGAATTTTCAACTAAAATGAAAAATATTTAACTGGAATACTTGCATTTTTAACCGAAAAAAGAATTTTTAAACAAGAATATTAACTTGCAAAGAAAAAGATAATTTTCTACAAAAGAAAATCGATTTTCAACATAATATGTGGATTTTCAACGAAATTTTCGATAACGAATTTTTAATTTAAAAAGATAAATTTTCATCCAAATTGTTGAATTTTGAACAAGAAAAGATCAATTTTCAAACAAAAATGGACATTCAAATTTTCACTTGAAGAAATTCATTTTTAATCAAACTGATGAATTTTCAACTAAAATTATGAATCTTCAACCGGAATAGTTGAATTTTAAACCAAAAAGATGAGTTTTTAACTAAAACAATGAATCTTCAACTGAAATAATTGTATTGAACTAAAACTATGGAATATTCAATCGGAATAAGTTAAATTTACACGTAAAAAATTATTTTCCATAAAAAAACTAACTTTCAACAACAACAAAAACTAACTTTAAAAAAAATACGTACATTTTCAAATAAAGTGATGAATTTTAAAATAAAATTGTAAATATTTAACTAGAATAGATGAATTTTGAGCAAAAAGATGGTTTTTTAACTGAAATGATGAATCTTTAACTAGAATAATTGAATTTTTGACCAAAAAGATACATTTTTAACCAAGAAGATAAATTTCTACCAAAAAAGACGAATTTTCAACTAAAAAAGATAATATTTCAACCAAAAATTGAATAATTAGATTTTTAGTCAAAAAATGAATGTTCAACCAAAGATATGAATTTTTAACTAAAATTATGGTATATTAAACTGGAACAATAGTTAAATTTTCGACAAAAAAATTCCTTTCCATCTAAAGAAAAAACAAGTTTTCGATCAAACAGCTCATTTTTTAAACAAAAAAATTAATTTTTAATTAAAATTATGAATCTTCAACCAAAAAACAAAAATAATAATTTTTAAAAAATAGCAATTTTAATCAAACCAGTTTAGCTTTTAACAAAGTAGTTGAATTTTCAAATAAAAAGTATGAGTTTCCAACCAAATAGTTCAATTTTCAACCAAGAGGACGAATTTTTTCATTTTCGTCAAGAAAAAAAATGTTCTATACAAAAAAAAGACCAATTTTTAATAAAATATATGAACTTTCAATAAAATTACTGAATCTTAAAGCCAAAAGGATCAATTATCTACAACACGATTGAATTTTCAACTTGAAAATATGATTTTTTAACAAAAAAGGTAATTCCCTACGAATGAATTGAATTTTGATAAAAATAGTTTAATTTTAACCAAATAATTAAATTTACACAAAAATGTGATTTTTCAACAAAAATGTTAATTTCCAACTGTATAGTTTAATTTTCTATCAAATTACTGAATCCACAACTGAACAGATTAATTTCAAGCCAACGGTTGCATTTTTACCCAAAAAGGATGAATTTTCAACCACAAGAATTAATTTTTAACAAAAAAGACAATTTTTAAACAAATACTTGAATTTTCAACTAGAAACGATCAATGTTCAATGAAAAATATATATTTTTAACCCTAAATGAAATAGTTATATTCTTAGTTCAAAAAATTAATTCTGAACCTAAAGAAAAAACAAAATTTCAATAAAAGAGATGAATTTTCAACAAAAGAGTTCATCCCGAAAGATTATTTTTTTAACCCGGAAGATTAAACTTCTAAAAAGAGAATAGTTAAATTTTCATTCAAAGGTGTGAATCCTAAAAAAATATAGGAATTTTTAACAGAGTAGTTCATGTTTCAACCAAGTAGTTGAATTTTCAACTAAAAAATATGATTTTTTAACGAAAAAGTCAATTTCCTACAAAAAAATTAAATTTTCATAAAAATAGTTCAATTTTCGACCATATTTTTGAATCCTCAACCAAACCAGATTAATTCAGACCAAAAGGGAGATCAGATAATTTTGACTCAAAAAGGATTAATTTTTCAACCAAGAAGATTAATTTTCGACCAAAAAAGACGAATTTTTAACAAAATACACGAATTTCCAACTAGAAAAGATCAATCTTGCAATAAAAAATATCAATTTGCAACAAAAATGGAATAGTTACATTTTTAGTTAAAATAATTCATTCACAACCAAAAAAACAAACAATTTTCAACAAAATGGTACAATTTCAATAGAGGAGATGAATTTTCTAGTAAAATGTTGAATCTTAAAAAAAAATGAATTTTTCTTGTTGAAGATTCATAATTTTAAATTAAAATTCATTACTTTGGTTCAATATTTAACGCGACAAAATAACACCAAGATTGAATAAATTGGTTCATAACTTCTTATGAAAAATTGAACTTGAAAAAGAAGTTGCATTTTTACGCGATAAACTCCATAAGAGAAACAATTGCTTTTAGCGAGCTCAAAAATGACTCTGAAACAAAACAAAAAATAGGCATTTTCTAATTTTGCCTAGGGTATACGAATTTCCAGTCACCTATGAACATTTAAACAGTAGCTTCTTTGGACCGCTCTCATATATACGTTAAACAGAGTTTGTTATATCGGCGAGATAGTGAGATTTTGTTTAATGGGATTAATAGTTGACAGCCTTCTGAGATGTTTGCTACCTTTTTTTTAGTTTTTAACTGCATTGTAAATACGTAGGAGGAAAAATACATTAAAGAGTGTAATTAGTTTGCCAAATGAAACGCTTCAAGTTGTCACGTAAAAGAAAATGTAGGAAAGTGAAATTCATTTAGCGTGAAGAACACAAAAACGCCAATCTAATCCACGTTTTTAAAAGTCTAAAATATAATAATAGAGATTTTGTAAGGGTGTAATTTCTAAGCGATTTAACGGTTTTTTTTTAATCGCTTTTACACATTGAACGGTGTTTATTGGCTCCCTGAGATGATGAGATTTTGTTTAATGGGATTATTGTATGATAGTCTTGTGAGATTTTTACCACCATTCTTTTATTTTATTTTTTAACCCTATAGTAAATGCATGGGGGTCAAAATTCATTAAAGGGTTCTTATTAGGTCGCCAAATGAAAAACTTCAAAATACTACGTAAAAGAAAACGTGGAATAGTGTAACTTATTTAGCATGATGAACACAAGAACGCCATTCTATATAACGTTTATAAAAGTGAAAAAAATTATAATAAACAAAGGTTTTGTAAGGTTGAATTTTTAAGCGATTTAACGGTGCTTATTGGGTCGCATTCATACATTAAACAGTGTTTATTGGATCTGCGAGATAATAAGGCTTTGTTGAATAGGTTTAATGGATGTGTAACAGGGTGAGGGTAATGAGTTCACTTCATCACTCTTTTTAACATTGAAGTTGTTCTTTATTTTGTCTGGTAGTTCAGGGGACAATAACCTTTACTTTCCACATTCTTCTGCAGTAGATTTTCCAAATTCTTATAAGTTCCTTACACCACCCCTTTAGACAGATAAAATTTAACATCTAGTTGTCGAGGTAGAGTTATTAGATGACTCTCTAGCGTATCTAGCGAATTCTTATCGTAAGGTGTTTCGTACGTCTTGTTTAATACAATGGTCTCACTATGTAGATTGAAAGGTGAAAAGCTACATTCCACAGTTCGCTTTCTTCCGTGGGGAGAGTCACGACGCTTCAGTACGTGTGTGGCTTTCGAGCAGACAGCAGTGCAAATAAAGATTAGTGACAACCAAATTTCACCTCAACTAATTCTTTAGAACAATCCAACACTTTATTAAAACCACGCAAAAATATCCAGAGAAACAAAGAAATAGGTAAGTTGACAAGAACATAAATCGATTTACAAATATGATGTAAAATCGTTTTGTGTAAGTCTACACTACATGATATGAAACAGAATTCATTTCGAACTTTACTTTTGTTTAGTTCGTTGTTGTTAAATACAAAAGCTTAAAAACAATCATTTATTTCTTGCTTCATTATTTTCAATTAATTTCAATTTAATATAACTTTTTGGTTCCACGACCGATAGAAAATTGAAATCTGTTTAATACACGTTTCGAGATTGAGACAAAATAAGGAGGGAATTTAGCTTCAGATTTTATTCTTTAAGAAAATAAAAATAGAAGAGTGAAACGAAGCAAAAATTGTTTTTCGCTGGGTTTTATTTTGGTGACGATTCCTGATTGTTAATAATTATTGGAAAATTCCTATATTTCAAATTCAATCACATTTTTGCTATGTAACGTACAGGACATTTTTAAAGCTATTGACTCAAAATCAAATTCCCATCATTTATTTTCAGCTGCTGGTTGTCCAAAGCTTAAGACCACGGAGAAGGAATCGCTTTCTCATATAGGGACGATTTTCGGTAACGCGAAAGAATGGGATGGAAAACAAGAGGCTAGACGTCAGTAAAGTTAAGAGGGAACGTAATCACAAAGCGTATGGTAATATTTAAAGAGTTCTTAAATTTAATGTTACCGACGTAATTTCAAATAATATGGTTCAACTTATTTATTTATATGCAATAATTATTTTAGTTAAAAATACCCAATAATTTAGAGCATAACATTGAACGGGAAATTGATCAGGGCTAGATCGGGGCCCGATCGGGCATTCCAATCAAGCTACCAGGTTCGGCCCCGATCGAGGTGTAAGTTTTATGACGGATCTGGCCCCGGTCAGATTTCCCGATCTAGACTTGATTTGGCCACGGCCAAATGTCTGCACTGGCATGTACACGCTCAGAAAAATGTTTGTTTGAATCAAACAAATTATTTCCTTGATGTAGGGTCAAACAAATATTTGCTTGATTCAAATTAAACATATATGACTTGAACACATTTTTTCTGAATTTTTAACCTCTGAAAACAAAAAAAAACATTACTCTTACATAGAAAAATTAATTTTTTAATGCACAGCTGCATGCCGAAAACTTAAATTTGAGACACCAGAAGAGAGCACTATTTTTCTCGTATATTTCTCAATAACTTTGTTTGAAAACTCGTAAAATGATATAAAAAGTATAGATAAACATTTTTGTGGTTGGAAAATACGACAACATATCAGGAAAACGGCTTAAAACCCCAATATATATGAAATCCAGTGTCATATATGTAGTAGACCATACTTTAGTATTTGGGATTTTTCTTACTGTATAATTTAAATTTTACTGAGACAATGTACACCGGTAAGTGGAAAAGATATGTAGATATAGATATATAGATATATACAGATATATTAAAAGATATGTAGATATAAATCGTTTTTCTATTCACTGTTTGTAGAGTTAGTTACGGTAGAGGTTATAGGCTTAAGGATGGCATCATTTGAACGTTAAATACTTTAAATTCTCCGTAAAATTATTGAAAAATATGTGTAAGATATGTTTTTGTTTTATAATACTCTAACTTGCCAATATTCTTACTTATAAATAATATATAATGAGTCGTTCAATTATGTGGTCCATCCCGCCCCAGACGTGGGATATAATTCAAGCGCACTACTTTTTTATTTTCGTCTTTAATTTCGCATATACTTTTTTATTCACTTTTACCTCAGCAAAATTATAATTAAAAATGTTTGTAGAATGCATATAACGACTTACTTTCAAGCAATAAGTTAGCAGATTTTAAATACTGACGTGAAAAAGACAACTATGTTCATCTCGCCCCACCCTACCCAAAAAAAAGTATAAAACAAATGAATATTATACATAATCCACACTATATATGAACTATATATAATATTTCCGTCTAAGTAAAGACACTATTTTCACACAATTTTCTGCTAATTACACTATTTCTTTACTTTTTCTTAGAAAATATTTTTCCACTTATTTGTTCATTGGCTATAAATAGTTGAATTATCTACAAAAAAATTCGAAATTTCAACTAAATATTTTGAACAATGGATGTGATTTTGGCCCAAATTTTATTTTATTAATTTATAGTCTGTATTTCTTTTCTTTTCTGAACATTTAAACTACATTGTTGAATTTTTTAGATAAAAAAGATTTTTTTTAACCAAAAATGATGTAGTGTAATTTATAGTGAGGTGAATTAAGTTTCAATGAAAACACGAATTTTCTACAAAACAGTTTAATTTTGAATCCGATAATATGAATTTTCAACAATATATTTCTTTCCAGTTACAAAAAAAAAGTTTTAACAAAAAAAAAAAAGAATTTTCAACTGAAATAAAAAATTTTCAACCAAAAAATAAAGTTTTAAAAAAGCAGTTCAACTTTCAACCAAGGAGTCTGCACCTAGTTAACGACGAACGCAACAGAATATTTTTGATTATGTGGTATTATAGCTAGGTAGAAAAATATTCACATTTTTATTGTCATTTCGGGTAAAAGGGTGAGTAAAAAATCTCCTTAGATCATTTAATATCTTAAACTAACTTAATTTACTTAAGATATACTTAACTGAACTACACCCTGTGATAACTACGTATATTATTCACAGGAATGTCTACAATTGCATTTGTAATATGAGTTATGCTATGAGGGCGTATGGTAGTTTATATTTAATTCGAAAAGGAGCACTGTCCCTATTGTACAGTTTAATGCTTTCGAGAGCTATTGATTTGCTGAGTTGTGAAGTATCAAATTCCTGTTTCATCTCTAATATATGCATAGTTATATCTTGAGTTTGATGATTGCTTCTTATATCTATATTTCGTCTTTTAGGATTAGCGTTGGAGATCCTCCTCAGTAGTTTATTTTCGAAATATTGCAATTTTTGAACGTGAGTTGTTGAGGCACCGCTCCAAATAGGTACTGCGTATAATAATACTAGTTTTACAAAAGTCTTGTAGAGAATAAGTTTGTTTTTAATACTAAGCGCACTCTTTCTATTTGATAAACTATATGAAAGGTATATCATTTGGTAGCCTTTTGCGCATGCTTCCTTTATGTGATTTTTATATGTTAATTTGTAATCTAGTATCATTTGTAGGTATTTTGTTGATCTTTGTTGTTTTATCGCTATATTATTTATCTTAATGACAAGGTCACCCTCTTCTTTTTTTTTTGCGTTTTCTACTAAAAATTGTAAATACAGTTTTATTAACATTGATTTTAATCTTCCACCTATGGTAGTATCTAACTAGTTTGGCAAGTTGTTGTTGCAAATACCAGCGACTATTTTAATTATGTACAATGGTATTTTCAATCTCTTGAGTTTGTATATTAACCCTTTGTGTCAGACGGTATCAAATGCTTTTTCTATATCTAGCAATACTGCTGCTGTATGTTTATTAAAATTAAATTAAGTAGAAATATGATTAGTAATTCGAGCTAATCGCTGCACTGTGCTGTGCTTCTCTCTAAAGCCAAACAGCAGTTTTTTTGTCTTTTCATGTCGTTTGATTCTATTTGAAATTATAATTTCAAAAATTTTACCCAAAGTAGGTAATAGGCTGATAGGTCTATAGTTTTGTGGATATACCTCATCCTTGCCTTTTTGGGAAAAGCAAGAACATTAGCTATTTTCCATTTTTTAGGAAAGTATGATAGTTTAAAGCATGAGTTAAAGATATAGGTGATTTGAACAATCGCTTTTCGTTTAACTCCTAAGTCAAAGTTAAAAGTTCGTTTCAATTTCCTTATACTCTCCATATCTCATATTAAAGATTCAAGCGAAATTGAGGCGAGAAACAATTGTGTAACGAGTAGGAAAGTTAAAAATCGAGTGTGAGGTGAAGGTAGGAATACCCGAAGTGTGAAATTATTAATTAAATTATTTTGCATTCACATTTCGTCTAAAAAAAATTCTTTCTAATCAGCATATATGGAAATTTTTTTATAAAAATAAATTTTTAGGTAAAAAAATCATTTTTTCAGTCCAGGAATAATTAATTTGTCAATGAGAAATCATTCATTTTTTCCCCAATTCTACTTTAGAACATAAGAACGTCATTTTTCTCAAACTTTTGCTTCTCCGATTCGAATTGACGTCTCATCGGAACTATCATTTTTTACGCGATGACATGGAGGATACTTTTGTCTCATTTTCTTCTTTTCCCAGACAAACTAAAATGCCTTTGTTGCATTACATCAATAAACTGGCATGTTTATTGATCTAATACAACTTTTTATTCTTTTTATTTTTTTTTCCAATCCTGAAAGGATGTGATTGTTTTATTTTTGGTGAAAATAACGATAATTTTGGACATTTTTTTTGTTGGAAAGTAAGTGTTAGTAACCAGCGGGGGTGCATTTTTTTTGCTGCCGGTCAGAAGAAGCGTCAATGCCTGGGCAAGAGTAGAACTGGTCAAAGAAAGGCAACAGCGGTCGGCAGCAAAAGAGGCACCCCCGCTGCATTCTGACACTTGCTTTCCAATAAAAAAAATGTCTAAGAATGTCGCGATCTTCACCAAAAATAAAACAATCAGATCCTTTCTGAAGATTTTTAATAATTACAGAGCCTATCCGTTAGTTTGGAATTTGAATCGCTTTAATATCTTTATTAGAAATGAAGATAGTACAGTTGTACATTTTTGTAATTTTAAGCAACAATTTTGACACAAATGTTTTCCTCGTATTCATTAATTTTTTATAATTTTCCCAATCGCTTTTTGTATGAGAAATAATGCTCTAAACTTAACTCTCCTTAAATGTGCCCGAAATTCTTTACTTTTTTTTCACTTTTTTCGTTCTGGAAAGCACAACAATTTTTATACATTAACGTCTTCAAGCTCATTTATGTGGAATACTTTGAGTTTCAAATTACTATTTACTTATTACTCTAGCATTTTTTGGCTGAGTTGTTAAGCTTCAAAGGCAGATGCCTATCAATTTTGCGCTGATAGTACAGCTTATGTTAACCTGTTTTTCATCACATACCTGTTTATAAAGTACTCCTATTTCACCGAGCGCGACGTTGAGTATTCTCTCGCTGAAGAGAGTATAATGTATCTGATGTAATCCACCATAATTTTATTTGATCCAGTGTGATTCTATTCTATCTGAACTAATCTTGAGTAATGCACCCTTTTCTGAAAAAAACTGCACGACGTTAAGTATTCTCTCGCTGAAGAGAGTATAAAGTATCTAGAGCAATCCACCGTAATTTTATATAATCCGTAGTAATCCTACTCTATCTTGATTAATCCACTCTTTTCTGAAAAAACTGAGCGACGTTGAGTATTCTCTCGCTAAATAGAGTATAATGTAAATAGTGTAATTGATCATAATTTTATTAATTACAGAGTAATCCTATTCTATCTTGATCAATTCACCCTTTTCTGAAAAAACTGCGCGACGTTGAGTATTCTCTTGCTGAATATAGTATAATGCATCTAGAGTGATCCACCATAATTTTATTCAATCCAGAGTAATCTTGAGTAATTCAGCCTTACTCCACCCTTTTCTGAAAAAAATGCGCGACGCTGAGTATTCTCTCGCTGAACAGAGTATAATGTATCTAGAGTAATCCACCATAATTTTATTTAATCCAGAGTAATCCTATTATCTAGAGTAATTTTGAGTATTCCACCCTTTTCTGAAAAAACTTGCGTGACGTTGAGTATTCTCTCGCTGAACAAAGTATAATGTATCTAGAATAATCTATCAGAATTTTTTTAATCCAGGGTAATCCCATTTTATCTGGACCAATCTTGAGTGATCCACTCTTTTCTGAAAAAAACTGCGAGACGTTGAGTATTCTCTCGCTGAACAAAGTACAATGTATCTAGAGTAATCCATCAGAATTTTATTTAATCCAGAGTGATCCTATTTTATCTAGACTAATCTTGAGTGATCCACCCTTTTCTGAAAAAAAAACTGCGCGACGTTGAGTATTCTCTCGCTGAAGAGAGTATGATGTATCTAGAATAATCCGCCACTTTTTATTATTATTATACCATTAGGCCATTTCCCTTTCGGAGTAGGCGTGAATTTTATTTCCTCCAGAGTAATCCTATTTTATCTGGAGTAATCTTGAGTAATCCACCCTTTTCTGAAAAAACTGGGCGACGTTGAGTATTCTCTCGCTGAACGAAGTATGATGTAGGTAGAGTTATCTACCATCATTTTATTTAATTCAGAGTAATCCTATTATCTGGAGTAATCTTGAATAATCCACCCTTACTGCACCCTTTTCTGAAAAAACTGCGCGACGTTGAGTATTCTCTCGCTGAAGAGAGTATAATGTATCTGATGTAATCCACCATAATTTTATTTGAATATTCGTGATCGAATTCTCGGCTCCTTCCGAATACAACATCACTGTCAAGGAGAAAGAAAAGGAGGAAAGGTATCATGACCTTAAAAGGGAGCTGCAACCACTGTATCCAAAATATTCGGTACGACTAATTGTCCTTGTGATAGATGCTCTCGGGTGCTCTGAGAAAGCTGTCATCGTTGGGTCGCTTCGTGTCCCCTAAACACACAAGGGTTTTGCCCGCCTGTCGTTGTGATTTCGTCGTGTCCTGTGACCACCCATCTCACGGTTGTGAGACGCGGCCATGAGTAAAGTAAAAAGTTTGCTGTGCATTTGTTAACCTAGAAAAAGCATTTGACAAGGAGGATGAAAGTCAACTTTGTTAAGTTCTGAAAGAGCATTGAGTCAATGGATGGCTTCAACAAGCACTAAAAACATTATGTGCCGGTAGCAAAGCGAGTGTAAGGGTAAATACGAAATTGAGTGACTGTTCGATATTATACAAGGTGTTAGGCAAGGATGCCTTATATCCTCATTGCTCTATATTTTATCAATAGACAAGTGTCTAAGAATGGCCCTCTTCGACGCAGATGGTCTGGATCTTAGTACAGTGAGGGTGCGTGGGTTAGCGTTCGGAGAAGATAAAGTTGGTATAGAAGAGTCAATCGTAGACTTGCAAAGAAAACTGAGCAAACTGAATACAAGCATTAAGTGAATGACGCCTGCAACACTTAGCTTAATCGCTAGAGAGATTGATCAGCAACCTGGATCGGAGCAGTGTTGCGGAACAAACGTGTTATTTAAATAAATAGCACAGGAATTCTAGAATAATCTAAAAAATCTGTACCCCATCTTCTGCATTACTCCCTTCCCAACTCAGTGGGTCACGCTCGCTCCGAAAGGGCTTAATGGCATTACAATAATAAATGTTATAAGAGTAAATTGAAAAAGATATACAGACGTTAGGTGTATTTAATTCTGAGCATTTCTGAAAATACAGCGAATTCGGTTGAGAATTGTAAACTCTAGCAGAGTTTAAACAGTTAATAAACCTGATTTGGTTCACGGGGTCCAGCCCCGCACAGTAGGGCGAAAAGAAAACATCGGTTGATGAATTCAATTTCGAAAGACAATTGTTATACGATTGGAAAGTTGAAAAATGAAATCTAATAATTAATATTAATAATATTAAAATATATTAAACAGCTAACTCAAATAACAACTCAAAGCAAAATGCCAACTAACAGCTCTCAAACACAATTCCTCTTATTATCAACTTAATGGAAAGAAAGTCCAGTTCAAAGCAATTGCAAAGCTTCTCAGATCCCATGGCAACTTAGTGTAAGCTGCTGGGTTTGGTTAAGTGGGACTGCTAACAACAAAACCATTTTGAATTTCTACTACTTTTGAGCTGATGACGCAAGACATAAAACTTGCAATACATGCCATAAATACCTTAGAGAAATTATTCGTAATAGAGATTCGCCGATAGTTACTGATCAATTCTTTATCTCCAACTTTGAATGCGGGGCATACTCTTGCTTCCTTCTAAATTTTTGGAAGAGTTCCTTTATCTAGCTCTAAGTTATGAATGAAGCAAAGAGGAATAACAAGAGACTCATAGCATATTCTTTATAAAAAAAACTAGGTATAAGACGAGTGCCAGATCTAATAAGTTTGTCCAAGAATTTTTTCAATTCAAGTTTGATATCTACTACATCTATTTTGAATTTGTAACATATACATTCATCAGATGAAAATGTGAATTCGTTCCCAGATCTATTACATGGAGCATAAACACTATAAAAATACTTAGCGAAAGCATTAACAACTTCTCTAGGATTGTTTATTTTACGATAAATCATGCGCATTATTCCTGGCAGCTTATATTCATTTCTCACGTTGCCAACAAGTTCACAGAATTTTTTTTTATCTTTCTGTTTCAATTTTACACTTATCGAAATTGCTCAATGATATAAATCGTTACTTTCTAACGGGTCAGCATTTAACACATCGAAATAAACAAGATTGGTAGAGAATGTAGACGAAAATCATAGGCCAGCTTTAAAGATCCTGAAAGAATGCATGGGAAAATTTGAAAAACATTATATATGAAGCTAATTCGCCAATTCTCTGTGAATTTGGTCGAATATTAAAAAAGATTAACCAATCAGGGCTTATGGAAAGGTAGAATCAAGAACTCTTCTCAGATTTTGTGAGAAGTGGGTACTACGGAGAATGTGCTACTGATTTCCCTTGCTGTGGTCCAGATAATATCTTAAAACTGCGAGAGGCATTTCTGAATGAGCTAATTACGTTTAGTATAGTACTTTTAGGTGATTTCAAATTTTTTTTTTCTAGATCGGCTGGGCGACCATATCAGGGATTTAGCTGACGAGTTTTCTTCTGATGGTAGGTGCCTAAAATCCCCAAAAACGAAGTATCATAAAAATATTGAGAATTTTTACTTGATCTAAGTCAAAAAATTTTGTAAAATCAAAATCAATTTCTTTTTTAAACCTACTTGTTGTAGCTTTCAAGATTTTTTAGCTAGTTATAATAGTGTGTTATGAAAAATCAACACCTTTCTTCATAAATTGGAAAAACTACAAGAAACATTGCATTTTCATCGTAAAAACTAATGAAGTTCTAAAAATGTATTTTCCAAGCTACACTAACGTGCCTGCTTAAAATTCTCATGCTTTCTCTATGATTCCAATTCAAAAGTTTTGATTACATAACACAGATCCACAGAAAAAATCGAGAAAATTACCCCTGGTGTCTGACTATGTCTATAATATGTTTTTGGGGTCGCTGAATTCAAATTCGGGGTACTCTTGGCTTCATCACGTCAAACATCGTCTCTAACCTAAAAAAAAACGATTTATTGGTAATTTTATGTAAAACATATGTTTTTTCAATGCAAAGTGGTCATATCCTATGTGGTCGAGGTCGCTGAGTACGGATGCGAAGTTGTTGAGGTGCATTGAAAAAATAAATTTTTTGCATCAAATTACCAATCCATCGTTTTTCTTTGAGGCTAGGGACGAAACGTGACGTCATAGAACCACAAAGACTCCGGATTCGTACTCAGCGACCTCGAAAACATAGTATATGACCACTTATCATAGGTACGAATCATGTTTCACCTTAAATCAGCGATATTCATGTTTTTTTGAGGTTATGGACGAAATCTGACGTGATAGAGCCAAACGGACCCTGAATTTGAATTCATCGACCCCGAAAACATGTGGTAGACATAGTCAGATTATAGGGGTAATTTTCTCAACTTTTTTTGTGGAGCTGTGTAATTCTTAAAAAACCTAACTTTTAAGTACTCAAGTTTGAAATTGCTCAGTTTTGAAGGCCTATAAATTTGAAAATATTTGGCTGTAGGTCTCTTATCTTCAATCGTTCAATTTGAACTACGTAAAATTCACAAATGTGCTATTATCCTTTCAAACGTTTTAATTTTTAGTTTAAATGATTCGAAGTCAGAGGAGTTTTGTATTATGTGTAATTTTGTGTTCATTCGGATTTCATCATTTTTCTGTGGAATCATTTCGGACGTGAATGAAGAAAATTGTAGTAGATTAAGTGTCTCAATATTTATGTTCTCCCATTTTAAAGTGATATAGCCTGTTGACATGTTACACAATATTACTTTCGGGCTGCGTATTTTATAGACTGATGGTTTTAATTATTTCAATAAAGTGGAAAATTAGTAATGAGTACATTTTTTTTCAAATTCAGATTCGTAGAGATGACCGAAAAATATTTTTGTAAACGAGAAGAAACCGAGCAAATGACCAGGATTTTTTTTCCGTTGAGTTTAATAGTCATCCTGTAATATTTTTTAATATATTCCATTTTCATTGTTTTTTTTTATATTAGACCAAAGATTGTTTCATATCTTGAAAGGTATAATGTTATTATAAAACAATAAAACAAAAATTGGCTACCTCTGTGTCGGGTTTCTCCTGCATGTCAGGGTTGCCTGATCTCAGGCGCTGGGTATAGTGATCGTTTCAACTTTGTTTCATCGCCTAATGTAACCACCCACTCTCTCCAGGACGGAAATTCGTTGAGCCATGCCACCTGAAAGCTTTTTGCACCTTTCAGGATTTTTTTAGCTGGTTGACCTTCGTTTGAACCTGAAGGACTATTTTTTGAAACAGACGAATTTTGATGAACCGGATTACTCATATTAAATAAAAAATGAAATTACGAAGGAGAACAGAATTACCTGAAACGAATCACTAAAATCTGACCTAGAAGTCAGTTCTAACTGCTAGTCTATTATGGCAAAAATATCCAAAATGAATTTTTGAGAAAAAATTGTAAATGAAAGTTGTTCCAAACCCACAAAACCGTTATGGGCTTCAGTAAAAACTGCTACTCTATTACGGCAAAAATATCGATAATCAATTTTTTTTAAATGTTGATGAAAATTTTTCCAACACTACAAAAAGAATCTGGGTTTCAATAAAATCTGCAACTTTATGCCGTAAGATTTTTTTCCTAAAAAAATCTATGAAAGATCGACAAAATAAAGCACATCAGAGTATGTAAACAGAGTACAGTTTTCATTTGAAATTTCACGACAGTTTCTTGTACCTAGCTTGACCGTAAAGTAGAATCAAGGAAAAATATTCTAAAAATTAAATTTAGCTTACAATTATTCACAATTAATTTCCAATTAAAATTTTTTTATACTTGAAATAAAATTGTAAAAATGAAAATAAATATGAGTTTTCTGAGATTCTTTTGGAAATTTCGAAATATTTTCTAAGATTTCAGATATTTCAAATCAAAATTTAAACCAAAGGAAAAAAAGCATTTTCAACCTAATAGTTTCATTTTCAGGCAAAAAAGGTTCATTGTCAACAGAAAGGTTTATTCTCAACAAAATATGTGAGAATTGCTATTTCAATGAATAACATTTTTTTTATATGAAAAAAAAAAAATTTCAAATCAAACAATTTTCAGTGAAGAAAAAAGGAAAATTGCATCAAAATTATAATTTAAGGGAAAAATATTTTTGTAGAAAAAATAAAAATTTTGAATAACTATTGATTTTTGAGTTTGTATAAATATATTTTTCCTAAGATTCTTAAGAAAATTTTCGAAGATTTTTTAATATTTCTGTATGTCAATGAAAATTTCAACAGCAAAAAAAGTTTTAACTGAACAGTCGAATTTTCACCCAAAAAAAGATGATATTTCAACGAAAAAAGCTGAATTTTCAACGAAAAATGTAATAATTATATTACAAAACTGGCAAGTCTTCACTTTTCTTTATAAATTATAAATTTATCAAGTCACCCAGCAATAAATTCCAAAACCATAAATTTCGAATTCTGAAATATTCAAATTAGGCCCTCTGCAAATTCATTTATAAATTCCAAGTTTATCAAGTCGCCCAACTGTTATTTTTGATATTACAAAATTTTCCAGATTGATAATTCCAATGTTACAAAACTGGCAAGTATCCATATTTCGTTATAAATTAAAAAATTCATCAAGTCACCCAGCAATAAATTCCAAAACCATCAATTTTGAAATTTGCAAATTAGGCCCTCAGCAAAGTTATTTATAAATTCTAAGTTTATCAAGTCGCCCAAGTATAAATTGCGATATTGCAAATTTTTTCTCATTAATAATTCCAATATTACAAAACTGGCAATATTTACATTGATTTTCTTTGTTTTATTACAAAATACAATGAAATGAATCAATAAATTGAATAAATCACTAAAATCAAATTATAATCAATAAAATCAAAATTATACTGATTTTATTGAATTAATTGATTTTATTGATATTATTGATTTTTCTATTGTATTGATTTTATTGATGCTGTTAATTTATTTTATTTTATTGATAATAATTTAATTTTATTATATTTAGTGATTTTATTGATTTATTTCATTGTATTTTTTAATAAACTAATGAAAATCAATATGAATATTCGATTTTTTTATTAACAAATACAATCAAATGAATCAATAAATTGATTTTAATAGATTGATTTTGTTCAATTTTTTTTTATTGTAAATATTTGACTTTTTATTAATTTTATTTTATTATTTAGTGATTTTATTCAATTCATTGATTTTATTGATTTTTTAAATTTTCTTAATGTTTTGATTTTATTGTTTTTAGCGATTTTTTTGATTAAAAAATAGAATCGAATAAATCAATAAATTGAATAAAATAACTTAAATCGATACAATCAAATTATTGTCAATAAAATAAATGAACGACATCAATAAAATCAGTAAATTCAATCAAATCAATACAATGTATTGCTGAGTGATTTGATAAATTTATGCTTTATAAAGAAAAGTGAAGTCTTGTCAGTTTTGTAATGTTGGAATTATCAATGTGGAAAATTTTTTAATATGTAATTTACATGGGAAAAAACATCATTATCGTAAAATAGAATTACGGCAAGATTTATTTGTTTAATATTTATTTTTCCTTATAAGGCCTATCAGCGAACTGTCTATTATTACAAAATTTTCTGTAGGAGAAGTCGTAGCACTATACATAATTAATCTAAAGGAAAATTCCGAAATTTCAACTATATTTTCTTTAGAGTGGAACTACTTTGCTAAAAATTCACTTGCTTGGTTGAAAATTCATCTTTTTAGTTAAAAATGTATCTCTTTGGTTCAAAAATGAACTATTTATTGAAATTCATCTTTTTAGTTGAATATTAATCTTTTTAACTAAAAATTTAACTCTTCAATCTTTGGGTAAAATTGATCTCTTTAATTTAAAAATTCAACTAGTACGTCGAAAATTTATTTTTTGTTGGTTAAAAATAATATTTTTCACTGAATATTAATTTATTCTACCCTGGGTTAAAAGCGGATCTTTTTTACTTAAAAATTTGTCTTTTTTAGTATAAAATTATTCCTATCGTATTAAAGTTCACCTTTTTTGTCAAAAATGTAACTGCACTTGATTTAAAAACAAACTAATTAATTTCAAATTCATTCGTATGCTTGAAGATTCATAATTTCAGCTGAAAATTCATCTTCTTTGAAAATTGGCTATTTGATTGAAAATTTATTTTATATTGAATTCAATATGGTACTTGAAAAAATGTTATCAAAAAGAATTTACTCCTCTATATTTACTTGAAAAAAGACCCCATTTCCCCTATTTTAAGATGATTTTGGATTGTGAAGTCTGCTTACTGTTTATTAATTAATAATAACTTTTACATTCAAAAACCTAGAAAATTAATATGAATGCCTACCAAATGCAGCGGTACAAAACAAAGAGGCTCACATAAACATAAATCTTTGTTCAGTTTCACTAAAACTTCTCAGTCCTTATTATTCCTTAGGGCTAGGGGCAGCTGGCGTGGTCGGATATTTTGTTTCCCCATTAATAACCACCATGTCTCACCCAATAAATTAACAATCTCCAACCCAACATTTCGCGGAGGGACACAGCAACAGCTTTTCTCAATTAATCTGAATGCGTTTACGCAGAATAGAGCTTTGCACAATCGAATATTAACATGCGGACGCGTGCGCGTACATACACCAAATCGATATTTAATTTCGCATCGATATTTAATTACTCAAGGCCAAATTGTCCCTATAATCCTGGGATAATAAACCCTCCACTCACCTCCCTTTCCCACTCCCCCCCCCATACTTCTCTTTAACTACTTCCCCTTCCTCCCACGCTTCCACTCATTTCCCCTACTTACATCTCTCCTCTCACTTCCATGTCCTCTCACTTTCTCCTGCTCTTACTTATTCTCTCTCACTCCCACTTCCCTAGCTCCATCTCAACTACAGTCGATCATTTTCCCCTTCACCATACTTCGTTTAGCGTTCCCTGACATTCCCTTCCCTCCATACCCATAACAATTTGAACTATAATATATTATGAAGCATCTTCAGAAGATAGTTTTACATAATATTCTGTGAAATAATATTTTAATGTGAAGTAAACAGCTAAAAATATCTATAAAAAAATGATTTTGGGTTTTCAATTTATAATTTACTGAGATTTTAATAAATAAATTATATTTAGGCAAATGTCGACACACGTTTTTAAGTGTTTCAGGTACATATGAATATTATTTGCCACTTTTAATAAAAATATTGACGGAATATTGCGATATACTATAACGCGTCTATAAATGTATTTTTATTTTTTAAATAAAACTAATGCCATTTTCATAATTTTCATATTGATTGAATCAAAAATGAAAACTTGGTCGAGAATTTTTATTATAGTATATGTTTTTATTATAGTATATGTTCTCTTGTCATATCTCCACCACTGCAGATGCATAATAACGAAACAGGAACTTCGAATTTTGTAACATCATATTTCTATTTATCAAAATATGCTAAAGGAAAGGCCGATCGAGTAACTTTTTTTCTCACCATGTCCCATTTTTTCATGGACAGGCACCACTGTGCACTGGGAGTAACTGCCATATATGAAAATTACACCGGAATTCAGTAGAACCGCGGTAAATCATAACGGCGAAATCACAACGACAGGCCGGTAAAACCCTCGTGTGTCTTCAGGACACGAAGCGACCTGAGGCAGCTTTCTGCATCCATATCGCAAAGTGCCTTGACATGTTTTTGGCACGCGGGTATGGCTTTAAGGTTACGAACCAGTGATAGTTTCGCACCTCCGAGAGCACCGGTCACAAGGACAATTACTTTAACCGAACATTTTAGCTACAATCGTTAGAGCTCCCTTTTGAAGTCTTGATACCTTCCCGTCTTTTCCTTCTCCTTGGCAAGGATGTCTTAGTCGGCTGGTGATCTGAGAGTAGATACCCTGAGCTTTAGGGCGGCCTGTGACTGGTCGAGAGGCGTGGCCTAAAATGAGGGATGGGGGCAGGAGAGGAGGCGTAGCCTCTCCTAATTTGCCGAAGGGCGTGGCCTAAAACCAAAATGGCGGTCATTAAGGGGCGTGGCCCAAAAATAAAATTGCGGCTTTTCGGGCGTGACCTACAAACAAAATAGCAGTTATCCTGATTGATCGAATGAATTATTCCGAGTTGGAAAAGGGGGAGGGACCACATATGATTCCGTCGAATAGATGATTCCCAGCTGGAAGAAGTGGGGGGCCCCACCCCCTCCCTGTGCGAACCTGCGATTTTTTCATAAATGGAAACGTTCCACCTCAAAAAGGGGAGGGGGCCCCACCATAATTATGAGCATTTGAAATAAGAAGAGTTGCCTGTGGAAAAAGTTTTGAATTGAAAACCTTTAAAATTGAATCTCTATACTAAATAGAGAGAGAGAGAAGAGGTAACACGGGACATTCAAGATGGGCGGCGGAGCGCTGGCAACTTAGAGGGAATGGAGAATGTGAGGAGGGGAGGGAGTGGCAGGTAGTAGAGGGTGAAATGAGTGAGAAGCAGGAAGAGAAGAGGAGGGAAAAAATTATGGAGTCCAAATATAAAACATGGTGTAGATTCTTCAAGTTGGAAGGGGTCCCAGAATATCTAGGGAAATTGAAAAAGGAGTGCGGGTGGTCCAGAATGATACGTTTCAGAATGGGAGAAGGCATGAATGAGTGAAAATATTTGAAAATATTTTTCTTTCTGCTTGAACATGCATTATCTTCGTTGAAAGCTGATTTCTCTTGTAAAAATTCAACAAATTTTGTCAAAAATGTTTTTTTTTTTTTTTGTAAAAAATAATTTTTTCAACGAAAAATGTAGCTACTTCATTTTTTGCTGGAAAATTGATCTTTTTATGTTGAAAATTCACTTATTTTATTAAAAACATTTTCTCTTTTATGAGAAATTCAATTATTCATGTAGAAAATTCATATCTTCTTTGTTATAAATTCCACTTTGTTTTCAAACATTAGTCTTCATGACCTGAAAACTCAACAATTGGGATGAGAATTTTTTTATTGATTGAAGAATCCTTCTCGGTTGGAAATTCAACTCTTTTGTTGAAAATTTGTATTTTTTGGCGCAATTCAACAATTTTTTATTGAAAAGTGGAATATTTTTTGCTGAAAATATCAACTTTTTGTAATGTAACAATAACACTTTTTGTAGAGAATTAATTTTTTTCTATTAAAGATTCATCAGTTTGGATAAGAATTTAACTAATTCGTTTGAAAAATCTCTTTTTCTTGATTGAAAATCAATTACTTTAACTGATAATGTGATAATAAAATTTTGCATTCATAAATCTTAAATTTTTGTCAGTTGTATTATGCACACAAATGTGACATTAATTTGTCAGTGCCCTTCAACTGAAACACAATTCTTAATTACATATGTGTGTGTGAATTTGATAACATTCCTTTCTTCGAGTTTTTCAAATTACCAAATCGGAATTAAGGAAAACCGAAAACGAAGCTTTCGAGATTTTCGTGAGACATCTACTTTGTAGAGAAAGATTTTGGACGTAAAACATTCAAGCCACTAAAATTGAGCATTGAAAACTTACAAATTAAATATATATTTATGTATATATATATATATATATATATAAATATACAAGAAAAATCGCTGTTTTCATCGATTTTACGTCTATTTTGCGTTTTTTGGAAAAATACGAGCTAACTTGGATATTTGGACCCCGGATTCGGATTAGGCGATTCCAAAAACATATAGATATGCTGGTTAAGTCCACCGGGCATGAAAATACTTTTTATATATACTGAATTCAGATTCAGCGACTTCAAAAACATATAGATATGCCGGTGTTATCCACTGGGCAGACCACTTTTTTTTGTGTGCCGGTGTTATGAATTAATTTTACTAAAACGTCTTCATTTCTCATGGGAAATTTGTGTTAAACTTCATGGGGCTTGCGGAACCTTCAGATATAATTTGAAAAAATGCTTTTTTGGGGTGTTGATCCGAAAAAATGTGAGGCCGATATGCATGAAAATTCGACAAAAAATTTCCAATCCATTCTGAAACCAATTTAGTCTACAATGAGAGTCTTCCTAATTTATGATCCACTTACGAATTTCTATCTTTTAGGTAGTCATTCTGAATTAGGACAAATTTATACTTATAATTGAGTCTTTGGTGTGCTAAGATCTTGTTTTATGGTGTTAGCCTTTGAATTTATTTAATTTGAAATGTGGAAATCTACCACTGCCTTCATTTTCGCAGGTAACATAAAGAATAGACACTAGTTTAATTTAGCGACTATACTCTTTCTCATTTTTTGTAAATAGAATAAAGTTTTCCAGTGTATAACAGATGTGATTTAGAAATTTCTGGGGGGGGGGGTGAGCCTCCTCAGCTCCTCCTCTCTACGCCACTTTTGGTAGTCGGTTGAAGGCCGAATATTTGGTTCGGAGTTTAGAGTTTCAATGGTTCTTCTATTGTTCTATTTATTTGGCTTATGATAAGCTTCTAAGCTGGTCGTTAAATGAAGATTGTTTCTAAACTTAAGCTGTTTGTTAACTGAAGATGATACTTGAACTCAAATTTCGAAACTTAGAGTTCTGCTGGTAGTGGTTAATCTCTAAATTGATTTCTGCTTTATAATCGGCAGTATTTATGTACGTTACCCGTCTTCAGAATCAATCGTAAACGAGTGATAATAAAGTAGGGGTAGGTCTAGGTTCCAAAAAGCATCCATGTGAAGGAGAGAGAACAGTCTAACTATCCATCGAGAATTAAGGATTTTAGATACGCCCATATTTGGAGGATGGCGCAGTGGTCCTAATGCACTATATCTCTTCCTAAATACGAAAGGGATAGGTAGTTAATCTTGTAGAATATAGTAACATACAATAATATTGGCCGAAATATAAGGCGCATATCATGATAAAGAAAAACATTATAAATTGCACATCTTTTCATTTTTCTCATTAAATATTAGAATTAGAATTAGTATAAAAAGTATGATGAATAATAAAGAATAATTCAAAGTTAGATGACGAGTACGCAAATCAACGTAAAAAAAAATTCGAAAATACAGTGACGAATAATAAAATTTTAGGGCCATAATATCACGATACAAGATTTTTAATTGTCAAAAAATAAAAATCCCCAATTTAAAAATATTGGAAATTATAATTTAACGAATTATATAATTTTTGAATTATACAATTTTTAATTATACAATTAATGAAATATTAAATTCCAATACAATTTGCAAATTTTCTAAATTTAAGATTTGACGAAAATAAACAATTAGTTATTAAAGAAATATTGAATAATAATTATTTATCTTTGTCAATATTAAATTTCGGGAATTATCAAAATTTGTAGTATTTAATATTTAGACACTTAGATATAGTTCGTAAATTTTAATTTCGGATATTATTGAGATTTTTAGTTTTGCGGTAAATTTAAAATCCTGTCATCTTAAAATTCAGAGATTTTATAATTCATGAAATTATATTTTTTGAACCCGCTAATTTGCGTATTTATTATCTCTTCACTTGTTATTAATCCCAACATAAATAATTAATTTGATGAATTAGGATTTATTGTTAGTTTTCGCACAAATCCTTATAAAGGTTTTCAAAGATTATTGAAAAGAAAAAATTATAACGCCAGTGGAGATGTTTAAGAACAAAATATTTCTTGAAGCAGGTACATACGTCTTGAAATTTCATTTTTAATTTCTAAACTTTCTTCTTTTTTTCTGGTAATCGATCTTTTTTGCGCGAATTTACTTACTTACATTATTATTTATAATAAATCCTATAATTTGGTATTACAATTATAATTAAATTATTTAGCGATTTGATAATAAAGTTTTGTATTCAAAATTAAAATGTTGCATCAGTAAAAATTTAATTGTGACTTTTGATTCCCTTCACTTTTATTCCATTTTTACTTCTTATGATGTTTCCTTGAATATTCTATTTAAAATTGTACAAATAGACATGTCTATGTGTAATTCTACATTGAAGAATTTTAGTTTGGTTAGAAAATACTTTAAAATTAACGAATTATTAAACTAACTTAAATTTTTTTAACTCGCGAAAGTTAAATTTCAATAATTAGTAAATTAATGATTATATATTTAAAATAATTATAAATTATATGTGACCGTCCGCGAAGAAAGGGACCTAATGCGGAAAAAATCGATTTTAATTTTCTTACGCTAATCGATAGTTTCTGAGTTACTCTTTCATTTCCTAAATTATTCCCTGGAACCTGCTAAAAAGTCCTAAAAACGCCATAATTTTTATGAAAGGAAAAGAAAAGCTTTGAAACTTCCTTCAAACCAATAAAATCAATCGAGAATTCCCTCAAATTCAAGAAGAATAACAATTTTCAATCAAATCACTATAAATTGATTAGAAAAATATTCGAACGTTATTCTAAAATTTAGTGAAAACCATTGAATTAATCCCTGGAACCTGTTAAAAAGTCCTAGAAATGCCATGATTTTTACAGGAGGAGAAAAAAGCTTTGGAACTTCCTTCAAACCATTGAAATCAATCGACAATTTCCTCGAATTCAAAAAGAATAACAAATTTGAAATCAAATGGATATCAATTGATTAGAAAAATATTCGAAAATTATTATAAAATTGAGTGAAAACTATTAAATTAATCACAGGAACCTGTCAAAAAGTCCTAAAAATGCCATGATTTTTATAGGGCGAGAAAAAACTCTGAAACTTTCTTGAGACCATTAAAATCAATCGAGAATTTCCTCGAATTCAAAAAGAAGTACAATTTCGAAATCAAATAAATATAAATTTATTTGAAAAATATTCGAACATTATTGTTGAATTCAGTGAAAACCATTAAATTAATCCCTGGAACCTGTTAAAAAGTCCTAAAAATGCCATGATTTTAATGAAAGGAAACGAAAAGCTTTGAAACTTCGTTCAAACCATTCAAATCAATCGAGAATTCTCTCGAGTTCAAAGAGAATAACAATTTTAAATTCAAATCAATATAAATTGATTAGAAAGATATTGGAACATTATTATAAAATTCAGTGAAAACCATTAAATTAATCTCTGGAACCGGTTAAAAAGTCCTAAAAATGCCATGATCTTCATAGAAGGAGAAAAAGCTTTGAAACTTCCTTCAAACCATTAAAATCAATCGGGAATTCCCTTGAATTCAAAAAGAATAACAATTTCAAATTCAAATCACTATCAATTATTTAAAAAAAAATTCCAACTTGATCATAAAATTCAGTGAAAACCATTAAATTAATTCCAGGAACCTGTCAAGAAGTCCTAAAAATGCCATGATTTTTATAGCACGAGGAAAAACTCTGAAACTTTCTTGAAACCATTAAAGTCAATCGAGATTTCCGTCGAATTCAAAAAGAATAAGAATTTCAAATTAAAATCACTATGAATTGTTTAGAAAAATATTCGAACATTATTATAAAATTCAGTGAAAACCATTAAATTATTCCCTGGAACCTGCTAAAAAGTCCTAAAAACGCCATAATTTTTATGAAAGGAAAAGAAAAGCTTTGAAACATCGTATTGAATTCGTCGCAGACTGGCCACCCATCTCACGGTTGTGAGACGTGGTTACAGCTGCAATTTTACCGCGTTTTCTCTGGAAGCGGGTGCAATTTTTTAAGATTAGCACCTGCTCCATGCGAAATCTTGCGGTTGTCCTTATGAAAAACTTTGAAATATATGTACATATATTGTAGGAAAATATTTGAGAGAATTTCAAAAGATTCCAAGGGCATATTTTAGGTCATGTAAAAAGAATGCAAGGCATCTAAAAGAGATGTCAATAATTTCAATGAATGTCAAAAGATTTTAAAGAGTTTGAAATATTTTAGGATAATTTAACAGATTTCAAGGAATTTTCAACTGATTTTAGTAATTTAATTGATTCAAAATGATTTGAAATATTTTAGAGTATCTGAAAAGATTATAAGGTATTTTCGGAAGCTTTAAAAAGTTTCGAGTGATTTTTACATATTTAAAATAAATCTTTACGTAATTTAAAAAGATTACAAGGAATTTTCAAGAGTTGTTAAAAGTTTAAAGTGATTTTAAAGAACTGGAAATATTTTAGGAAATTTTGTAGGTATTTCTTTCAACACTTTCAAGGGATTTTAAAGGATTAGGAGAGTTTTAGATAATTTCAAAAAATGCAAGGCATTTTCAAAAGATTTAAATAATTTAAAGGATTTTAAAATCTTTTTAGAGAATTTGAAAACTTTGAGAGTATTTCAAAATATTTTAGAGTATTTAAAAAATTTTCACGGCATTTTCGAAAGTTTTAAGGGCTGGAAAACTTAGAGTATTTTAAAAGATTCTAAGGAATTTTCAATTTTTTTCAGTAATTTAACTGATATCGGATGATCTTTAAAGATTCTGACTCATTTTCGAAAGCTTTAAAAAGTTTCAAGTGATTTATTTCAATAATTTGAAGAAATTTCAAAGGATTGGAAATGTTATAGGGTGTTTTAGAAGAATCTAAGGCTTTTACAAGATATTTAAATGATTCAAATGAATTTCAAAAGATTGTGAAGGATTTGAAATGTGTTAGGCTATTTCAACCGATTCTAAAGAATGTTCAATTGATTTCAATAATTTAATTGGATTTCAGAGGATTTAAAAAATATCGAGTGATTTTAAAAGATTTCAACTGAATATATATAAACTTTAGGAAAATATTTTAGAGAATTTCATAAGATGCCAAGGGATTTTTTTTATTTCAATAATTTAAAGAAATTTTAAAGGATTGGGCATATTGTAGTGTATTTTAAAAGAATCCAAGGCATTTTAAAGATATGTCAATGATTTCAAGGAATTTTAAAAAATTGAAAATGAATATAATAAGCGGCGTAGTCGATAATTTGACTGCAGATGAAATAAGGTATTGTCCAGTAGGCAAAAATCATCCAATCTTTCCAAACAGTTTTATTAAAACTTTAGCCAATTACGATTCAATAGAGTTAGAATGAAAGTTCAATGGAAATCGCTCTGTCGGTTCTTTTTCTCGCGCCAGACAATCTTCACCTGACCAGATTTCTCCTCAGTAGCATCCTCTTCATGTCTGGGCCAGGGTCAATCTACACTTGGACAACGTGGAAATATTCGGATTACTCCCGAGGCAAGTCAGAACTGGCAATTCGAGTTTCAAAGAAACTTTTTTTCTGCCGATAAAGGAATATAATTCCTAGTAGAATATGGTAAATATGTTCCCACGCCAAACCAAGAATACATTGTGTTATTAACGTTGAATGGTGATATTTTTGCAATGCTATAGTATACTGATATTCTTCACGGAATATATAAGACAGATAGAAATAATTGGAGACCTTTTAATTGAATTTGTTACAAATTACGATTCACTGCAGACTGTGTATCAATAATCTATTGAAAGAATTGTGAAATAAAACAGAATAATCCTCGCAACCTGAAGTTTCATCAAAATTAAAATCAAACATCACAACATCATTGTATTTTTCTTCTTTGAATTTTCCTCTGAATTGTTATATATTTATATATTATAACCAGATTTTTGCCGATTATTTTCATTTTATTAGTTTGACTCTTATATTTAAGTGATTATGGACTCAGAATGAGTTCGAGAATTGCCTGTAAGACGCCAGATAGTTTTCCCACCTTATAACTATCAAAATGCAAAAGTAAATTTAATTTTTCCTGAACTTTAATTTCCAGTATTTATAAAATAATTAAACTAACTCGCCCGATAGCTCCAGTAGATTGAGCCGTTGAGGAATATCTTAGAGGGTATTTGCGTCAATAATTAAATAACAAATAATTAAAATGAGCGGGCCTTCACCCCACTCAACAAGACTTATTTTCTAGAAACGTGCGCGATCTCCCCGAGTGCGCTCACGCCGAGGATCTTTGTGTAACGCTTCAGTGCCAGTTTTTTAAGTTGAGTCATATCATGTGCTACTAGAAGCCTTCTGGTAGAGATTAGGTAGATACTGAAGATCATGAAATGATTTCTGACGATGATGAAGATGAGCTATATGACTGCGAAAAAGATTAAGATGTCTTAGATACCAAACTGCAGTGTGAAATAAATATCATAAAGCTGGTGTTGAAGTACTTGGTCAAATCATCGAAAAATTCAATGCCTCTAAAGATCTTCAAGAACAATTTCGTCGTGTCCTGTGACCACCCATCTCACGGTTGTGAGACGTGGCCATGAGTGGGACTTACCGCGGTCCTACTGTTAGCCGGTGTCATTTTTTAGATGGCAGTTGCTCCCAGTGGGACCCTGCGGTGGTTGTTAACCTTATTTTTTAATTATGTGTGTGTGTGTGTGTGTGCGTGTGTGTGTGTGTGTGGGTGGGTGTGTGTGTGTGTGTGTGTAGCAATAGGGTGTTATTTCAAACAGTTCCTCATAGGTAAAATTTAAAAAGTAAAATATGCACATGGAAAATTTTTACAACCCCAAAGTGCTATCTAGTGCCTTCTTGCTACATTACTATCTAGCAATTAAAAAAAGATGACAATCAGCGTAAAATTCAAGATAGCTTTCAACGTCAAAATGATAAATGTTATAATGTATGGTAACGTTGTATATATTTACTTTATTCTTCATGCAATACAATTGAACAGGAAACAAGCTTCATATTCATCTTACAGAGCCCCATGATACTATCTTCATGTAATTTGCGATGCTTTTGAGCCAGAAAGTTTTATCTTAAAATTTAAACCACTTATTACAACGAAGTTTTGGCATTCCCAAAGTTAAATCTCGTATAAGTGTTCCAGTAAACAAATTTACTTCTTATTTTCAGTAAAGGTCTTTACGTACGAACTACCCCATTTTGAAAAGTTTTTTCTATAAAGTTGTCAAAATCGAAGATATCGCCACTAGCGTGAAAAATATCTGACAATTGAATGATTTCTGATTAATTTTTTTTAAAAGTGCGCATCCAATGTTTCCGAAAAAATTGTGAAATACTCCTATTTATAAATAATTTAAAGTCACAAAACGCCATTTCTCTGCAAGCAACCCTTGCGAAGATTTACCCCTTCAAAATTCGAAAGGGGTCAATTGACCCCGCTCGGTACTTGTAGTGTTAAAGAAATTGTGCATGCTTTTCATATTTCTCTACGCAGCGTCGTAGCTAAGGAGTGTTATTAGCCCCCCCCCCCCTCCCCTGACGATGAAAGAGGCATATTCGCGTAATTTTTGTACAGTATCTCAGTTCAACGTACATCTGTCACCTTCCTAAATACAAAATCTTAATCCAAAATATTTCTGTAGAAAACCTTCACCTAATAACAGGGTGCACAGTCTTCCCCTTTTTTTCTTAGTTTCCCCTTTTTTCTTGAAATTCCCCTTTTTACCCCTATTCTCAAAAAATTTCCCCTTTTTCCCCTTTTCTCTTTAAATATAGGATATTTGAAAATACAATATTTGAATTACGCGGAAAATTCTCTGAAATTAGTAAGTGTCGCCTCGCCTTCGAAAATTGCGAATTGGGAAATCCTCGCAAGTTTCGAGAGTGAGGCGAGAGTGAAATCTCCATTGATTTCCTGCATTTGGATTGGGAGTTTTCAGATTATATATTTTTTATGCAATTCTACCTCTCTGTTGATGTCACTTATATGACTTGGCTACCATTTGTTGCAATAATTTTGTACAATGTTCAGGAATTGTTAGTAGCATCGTGATTCTACCGGGTATTATTGTGTACACCTTTTTTAACGATCCCTTTACATTTTTTACTAAATTTGTATTTTAATGGGTGAATGTACAAGCTGGTATTCACAAAACCTTTTTGATGTATGCTTTCTGTTGTATTAGCGGAACATTTATTCTTTTTTTCTATTACTCATGGAACAAAAGATAAAATACTTCATGAAATTCACAATATTTTACATTCGAAGTGCAAAAAGAGAATCATAATTACAAATAGGAAATATTCATTTTTTGTGTTCAATAATTGTTACATAAATAAAGTAAAAGTAGCTACCACTTGTTTTTCTTTATAAGCGCCTAAACGGTTAGCAATGTAGATATTAACTTTAAGAAACACGCTCAGAAGTTTCATGCTGTAGGAAAATTCAGTTTCAAGTTTTTTCATTTCCAAGTAAAATTTCAATTGATAAATGAGACATTTAGTATTTATAGAACTTTTTCGTTTTTTATACTATGTGTTGATTTTTTTAGAATACTTATTTTCATGTTTACTGCACCCGGAATAAAGGGATGCTCTCTAGACAAAATTCAAGGTATTTTACATTTAAGAACTAAGATCTAAAAAGAATTATAAAATTAAGACTCTTGATAAACTATGATAAGCTTTATTTTTAAATTTTAAATTTATATTACGTGTGCAGTGTTTTAAATAATCAAATTTGAAGTGGATTTGCTCAAAAAAGTAGTGTTTTTTATCAAATGAATTTACAATTAATTTAAATTGCTTTATCATTTCCATTCTTTATCATTTTTGTTGTTTATTTTTCATTTAATAACTTTAACACTAGAATGTGCAGAATTGAAAAATTTGCAAATGCACAAAAAATATTCACTAAAAATTCCAATTAAAAATGTATATCCTCTTAGGTTTCTGAAATGTAAAAAATAATAACATTTTTAAACATTATCTATGTTCAGTGACTGGAATATTATCTACACTATGAAATTTTCTTTGACCGTTGTCATCAATAAAGAAGTCAATTCAAATATGAATGTGTTATTTTGGTCATACGGTCCATTAAAATTAATAGTGGATTCAGTTGTCAAGAATCATGCTTTATTCTGAGCCGAAAAGTGAGATAGTTTGGAATTCTGTTTTTTTAATTGTGAATCTTTTTCATGCTCATTTTGCATAAAATTCTTCATGATAAAATAGATTTCTTTTCGATCTTAATTTGAAAATAAGTGACGCTTTAACTAAAGCCAACAATTTCTCGAATATTCGTGCCGGGTTATAATCTATTCTCATTTATATTATGTAAACCAACGCGATACATATTAATTTTATTGTTTTCTATCCTAAAAACTGATTTTGCCATTATACTGATATTGAAAAGTGCGATCTCTAAACTGCGCAATTTAGAGATTACAGATGTGATAACAGCCAACTTTTAAACTTCCAGAAAGTGGAATTTTAGAAATATTGGATTTCATTGCCCAAACTGTATATATCACGCACAGTACATTGAGTGGATATCGTACAAGGCGGAAATGTGTATATCCTTGGAATATACCACGGATATACGGGGAAATTTTTGGGACATTTTTCAGGATATCCCATATCCTGCCGAGATATCGTAGGGATATGCCAAAGATATAATTTTGTTGTGAGGGAATATTGAAAGAGTTCATGCAAAATACCGTGAAAGTACAAACGAATGATTTATTTACTTATTTAACGCAGGATTCCGACAAATTTCAAGGAATTTCCATGAATTTTAAGCGATTTTGTCAAAATTTGTAAAATTTCACAAATTTTAAAGATTTCAAATTTAAGAGATTTCAAGGAAAGGTTTAAGGAATTTAAAGATTCATAGGGACTAAAGAAAACATATTTTCGGGGACTTCTACGGATTAAAAAACTTTTTAAATTATTTTTTCAAAATTTTCACTTATTTCAAAAGATTTCGTCGTTTTCAACATCTTTTTTGATGAAGCATTTTATTATTCGCTTGAAAATTTAATTACTTTGTTGAATATACAACCAGTTTGTTAAGAAGTCATACTTTTTGATGGAAAATTAACTTTTATGTTGAAATTTAATATTTTCGGGTCAAAAATTCAATTGTTTTGTAGTAAATTTGTCTTTTTGATTAGCCAATCAAGTTAGAGCAGTCCCCATCATGAGGCCCTCTGGCCAATCACAGGCATCGTAGATAATATATGTAAAAACAACATAACCTAAAACTTCAGTTTCAGGTCAGCCCTGAAGAAGTGAACTGCAATGTTCACGAAACATTCGTCGTGGAAGCATTAAATCTATTATTGAAGAACTCTACGGGGAGACTTTTCTTACCAAAACTAATACTTTTAGTAAGCTCAGGTCTTCTCAAGCTAAGCTACTAACATCTTTAGCTTTCTTAAAACGGTGTAGTTCAAAATTGCACAATTTTAAATATTGCATGAAATATTAAGCACCTTTATGATAATTATTCTAAACACTTTGAAAATTGGAAACTTTCAAAACTTACAAAACGAGTGAATGATGAAATACGTGTAATATTACTCTCCCGGCTTTATCCAGGTTTTCTCTTGGTGCAAGTTTCTTCTGACTTTTTACCGGTTCTGCCATTTGGTGGGCACCCTGAGAGTTGTAACTTTAAAATTCCTATCTCTTCATCGCTGGAACTATAATTATATTGTCCATCTTCATAAAAATAAAAATTGTGCACAGGACAAGACGAAATTAAATGAGCAATTACTAATTAAAAGCACACGACACTAGACATAAAGTCACATGCGGTGCGAACTGCGAATTAGAAAATTGGGGTTCAAAATGATCCAGAGCCTACAATTTTTATCCGATTTTACCTTTTTCTTTTAATTAAAGCTAATTAAGTTATTGAGAGGTCTGTTGACGCCGATTTTGCAAAAAAGGCTCTGTTAATTTATTACTTAAGTTACAAAATGCCAAACAAACCTAATTTTTCATATTTAAGCTGCCTGTTCTGTATCATTTATTGATATTACCTCAAAAAGGTGAAAAACTGATAGATTTACAATAGATTAACAAATTCTCATAACTTAGATAAAGTTCCTACGATCCGTTCGATTGTTATAAACAAATTTATGAACAAAATCGATTTTTTTCTGTACATTGAAGCCTGGAAGCTCTTTTCATCACGTTTTTCCCCGCGAAATCGAGTGAAATCAATGTTTCACTAAAATTAATCATTCAAGTATTATTTTTTTGATTGTCATAAACAAATTTGATAAACAAATTCAATAAATTAGCGCTTTTGGATATATAAAACGCATTTTTACTGCGCAGTCATTAATTTTTCCATCAAAAATGAAAATTCAATGTCAGAAATGGTCGATCAACAATATTTACCATTGTTATAAACAATACTGATTAACAAATGCATTAAACGCTCACTCTTTGATGGTGAAAATCCATTTTTTTGTGCATAATTGTTCATTTTATGCCTAAATTAAAATTCTGATGGAATAAACTGACATTTCACAATATTTTTTATTGTTATTAACAATTCTGATCAATAATTGCATTTAATAGTCGCTTTCAAATAGTAAAAATTTCTTTCTTGCTGAAATGTTTATTAGGTTATAAAAAATGAAACTCCTACGAAATATACTGACATCCAACCAAATTTCCCATTGTTATAAACAATCTTGATCAATTAATTCTTAAAATAATTCTTTCGTATAGAATTAATCTGTTTTTAGGGTGTGTGCGCAAAAGAGTAATTTTAAATTTGCAGGAGGTTGTGAATATCAATGGTGCAACTTCACACGGCAACTCAGATACGAGATTCTTAGAAAATATCTTTTTTTTTTGGAATACAAGTTGAATTATTTTAACTTCCTAAGAGTATTTCTAATTCTGTATAATCCAAACAAATTCTTAGAATTAACTTGTACTCCATTGAATTCTTTTGAAATTTTTTGCAATTCTCTTGAAACCTTTACAGTACACCTTAAATTATTTTGAACTTCTTCAAGTCTTTTATGTTCTCTGAATTTTAAATTCTCTGAAATGTTTTGTATTCTGTGAATTCTTTTGTATTCCCTAAATTCTTTTAAAATACTATAATTTTTTTTTAATTCTGTAAATTCTTCTCAATTCTCTAAATTCTTCATAATTCTCTGGATTCTTGTGAATTCTCCAAATTCTTCTTAATTTTCTGAATTCTTCTTAATTCTCTGAATTCTTCTCAATTTTCTGAATTCTTCCGCTATTCTCTGAATTCTTCCAAATTCTCTGAATTCTTCTCAATTGTCTGAATTCTTTTCAATTCTCTGAACTCTTTTAAACTCTCTGAAACATTTTGAATTCTTGTGTATTCTATAAATTCTTTTGAAATGCTCTAAATTGTTTTTTGAATTATGTGAATTCTTTTGAAGTTTGTGAATTCATTTGCACTCTGTGAATTCTTTCAAGTTTTCTAAATTCTATCTAATTCTTTGAATTCTTCTTAATTCTATGAATTCTTCCGCTATTCTCTGATTTCTTCCGAATTCTCTGAATTCTTCCAAATTCTTTGAATCCCCTGTTTTATTCTGAATTTTCTGAATTCTTTTAAAATTTTCTGAACTCTCTAAGCTGTTTTGAATTTGTTTAATTCACGGTATCACTGAATTTTTGAAAACGTTTTTTAATTATCTTGAAGTCATTAGAATACACGTTGAATTATTTCAACTTTCTTTGAATATTTTGAATCCTGTAGAATTAAAACAAATTCTTCAGAATTAACATTTTTTTCATTCTCTAGAAATCTTCACCATACACCATGAATTGTTCTAACTTTCTCCAAGCCTTTTGTATTCTTTGAACTCTCCTGAATTATTCTAAATTCAAAAGAATTCCTAGAATCCACATGTATTCCTTTGACTCCTTTATAGAATTGAGTGGATTTCAGAGAATACGAAAGGCTTGGAGAAATTAAAAATAATGTATGGTGTACTGCAAAGGTTTCAAGATAATTGCAAAAAACTTCAAAAGAATTCAAAGGACCACAAGTGAATTCTGAGAATTAAAAGTAGTGCACTCAATGCATACCGAATCACGGTGATCGTCACACATACGCTTTAGGCAGTTTGGACATCTCATTCACGTACGTCTGCTTGAATTTGGATCACAAAATGCGCATCTAGCTCTCGTTTCTTCGCGAATAACTTCTAAAAATTGTGGCGCTGGTAGATCAATTTTTCACATTTTTGAAATTAAGTACTTGAAACTTCGGCGCATGGTTCGAATTTGTAAGCGACGTTGCAATTGCTCCTCGACGAGCGGAATACCCAAACTTCTAAAAAAATTTGAGCGGATAAGGTTTGAATTTTCAGGAATCAAATTGTAAAGGATGCACGCATTAATGCCAGATTGATTGAGCATGTTGTAGAAAAATGTTAAAGGCCATCGGCGTGTCTGTCTCGTAGTATAGAATACGTGCGACATTTTTGATTAAATGCATCAGTGGCATCTTTGAACGCATTATAAGACATTATTATTAACCTCTAGAGAAAATGAAGTCGAAAAAACGATTATCTGGCGAAATTTGATTTTTTCCCAAGCACTCACTTTGCAACTGTAAAGCACCAAACTGGTGCTAATTCGCACCAAGCCCAACTCTCGAACTGAACCTCACGAACAATTAAGGGCGAATGACGCTGGGCCTGATGGGGCATGACTCATTAAGGGACGGACATATTTAATATGGGGTTAGGAAACCAATATTTTTTTATTTATTAGGAATTTATTTAATATTTATGTAATTTGACACAAATTTTCGTGCAATATTTTTCCTTAAATTTACTACATGACCCTATAGTTTGTTTTTCCTATTGAAAATACTCTCGAAGAATCACTTATATATTTTGTTTACCTAACTACTCGTTGTTATTTTGGACTCCTGTGTTTTGACGTTACATAAAGTTTTGCTATATTTTTCTTTGTGAAATTCTCTTTTTTCAAGCTGGCCACATGATCCTTTGCCAAATCTCTCTTTCGAGTTTGCACGTATTTTTTAACCATAAAAGGAATTACTTTCTCCGCATGCTCAGCACAAGAAAATAAAAAAATCGTCTTTTTTTTAAGCAATAAGTAGCATTTCGAAAGCGTAATTGTACATGCGGAATTTCAGAAATGATTCTTTGATCATTTTAATTGTACTAAAAACTTTGAAATTTGGATGAAAAAGAGTTTCATTGAAGTTCTGAGAATGTATTAACCTCGCGCTACGCTTTCGGTCTTTGTGTTTCCCCCACATTTGTGCACAGACCTTTTAAAAGTAAAGGTCAAAGCATCGACAACTGTAATTTGGTGATTGTGAATTCTCTTTTGTTAAAGTATATATATAGGTATATATATATATATATATATATATAGGTATATATATGCTCTTTGTAAAGTGACCTCCTTGACAAAACCTTGTCGCGGATATATCTATCCACAATTCTTTCCACTTTTTTTAGTAGGAAAGATGTTAGGCTGATGGGACGGAAATCCTTGGTTGAGGTATAACCGATCCTACCTGCTTTTGGAATAAAGACTACTCTCGTACTCCTCCATGCCGCCGGGACAAGTTCTAACGTCAGACTAGCCCTAGTAAGTCCTACTATCGGCCCTATGATGATCTCTCCAGCCCACTGTAAGAGGACTGGATATATGCCATCTGGGCCAGGAGACTTGTAAGGACTGAAGAACTTCATGGCCCACCTGACCCTGGCAGGGGTGACAATCTCGTTGGCTAGTCGCCGTTTCGGGACCAATTGGGCTGCAGGCGACTTTGGTTGCCTCTAAGGTGTCGTCCCCATTCCTCCAAACCTTGAATAGCCCGGGAAATGTGCCTTGATCAGATGAGCCAAGGTATCCCCGTCCGACTCTGAGTACCCCCCGCCGGGCAATTTCAGAGTTCCGTGAATAGCGTCCGGATTTCGAGAAAGCAACTTATCCAGTCCAGTCGCCTCCGCTTCCTTGTCGATCTCTGTGCAAAAGTTGGTCCAGCTCTGTTGCTTTGCCTTACGTATTGCACCCCTGTATTCATCTCTCATCGTTGTGATTGAGGTCCATAGTTCCTTCGTTTGGCCAGTACTGGCACGTCTGAACCTCTCTCTGGTTTCCCTGCGAAGCTTTGCGAGTTTCCCATTCCCCCAGTGTATCTCCTCAGCCTTTCGGACTCTTGTAGGTCGACAGTTACTTTCATAAGTAGCTTCGATCGGTTCCGTGAAAATGTTGGCTGCCATCTCCAGGGTATCCACGTTTTAAATTGACTCTACCTGTGAGTGATCTGAGAGAGTGGGTTCATCTGTAATTCCCACATCTTGATATTATCCCTAAAACTACTGGTACAGAGAGTGATGTCAATGACTTCCTCCCTGACCGAGTTGCGGAACGTCGAGATGTTCCCCGTGTTAAGAATATCTAAATCAGTGGTAATTAGGTATTCCAGTATGTCATTACCTCTTGACTTGATATCCGTGCTGCCCCATAAAGTATGATGGGAATTAGCATCGCATTCCCAGCAGAAGAGGAATACTTGTTACCTTGGAATATTCCACTAGTGTACATATTTCTACTGGTGAGTTGGTATCGCTGTCATAAGGAAAATAAGCCGATCCCAGAACTAGCCTTCCTATTCCTTTGAGATCCGTGGCTATCAATTTTCAACTGTCGAAATTTCAAGAAAATTAAATAGAAATTTATATAAAATTCATTTTTATTTTGCAGTAAAAGATATACAAGGATTTTTATTTATAATTATTGAATTATGATTATTATTCTGAAAATGTCAGAAATTGAAAATTCAATTGCTGAAAAATGTCGAAAATTTAACTGTTAAAAATTCAAGAAAAATGGAAATTGAAGAAAATTGTACATTGAAAAAAATTCAACTGCTAAAAATTTAAGAAAATTGACAATTCAACTGACGAAAATTCAATTTTCAATTTTCTTTAATTTTCAACAGTCCATTTAGCAACAGTTGAAAATTAAAAATTAAAAAAAATTTAATTTCTAAAAATTGAACTGTTGAAAATTAAATAAAATTTTTTTTGCAGTATTCAACAGTTCAGTTTTCAACTGTTGAAAACTGAAGAAAATTAAAATTTCAATTTTCAATTGTCGAAATTTCAAAAAAATTAAAAATTTTAAACCTTGAAAATGTCAGAAATTGAAAATTCAACTGCTGAAAAATGTCGAAAATTTAACCATTGAAAAATTCAAGAAAATTGAAAATTGAAGAAAATTCAACTGCTAAAAATGAAAGAAAATGGACAATTCAACTGACGAAAATTCAATTTTCTTTAATTTTCAACAGTTCATTTAGCAACAGTTGAAAATTAAAAATTGAAGAAAATTTAATTTCTAAAAATTGAACTGTTGAAAATTTAATTTTTAATTTTTTTCTCAGTATTCAACAGTTCAGTTTTCAACTGTTGAAAACTAAAGAAAATTGAAATTTCAATTTTCAGCTGACGAAATTTTAAGAAAATTGAAAATTGAACTGCTACATTTTCAACAGTCCATTTAGCAACAATTGAAAATTCAAGAAAATTAAAAATTGAAGAAAATTTAATTTCTAAAAATTGAACTTTTGAAAATTAAATTTTTTTCAGTGTTTCAGTTCAATTTTCAACTGTTGAAAACTGAAGAAAATTAAAATTTCAATTTTCAGCTGACGAAATTTTAAGAAAATTGAAAATTTAACTGCTAAATTTTCAATTTTCTTTAATTTCCAACAGTCCATTTAACAACACTTGAAAATTCAAGAAAATTAAAAATTGAAGAAAATTTAATTGCTGAAAATTGAACTGTTGAAAATAAAATTTTCATTTTTTTCAGTATTCAACAGTTCAATTTCCAACTATTGAAAACTGAAGAAAATTAAAATTTCAATTTTCAACTGTCGAAATTTCAAGAAAATTAAATAGAAATTTATATAAAATTCATTTTTATTTTGCAGTAAAAGATATATTTCTTAGGATTATGAGTAATTATGTAATTTTCCTAATGCATGTGTCAGTTACGATATAGATATGACTTTCGTATTCGTAAGTAGACTTTTTTGGAAGGGAAAGAAATGTCATATTCTGAAAGGCGTATTATGTGAACAAATAAATAGTTGTAACTTGTACCTGCAATTAATAGGGTTGAATTGGGGGGGGGGCGTTAAGGTTTACTGAAATGAGTTTTTTTGAAATTTATAAAAAAACAACTATGTGGCATTTGCTACACTATTCATGAGCTTTTGTAAGTATGTTTATGTTTCACTACATAAATTTAATGTTGAAGGGTAGTTATCAGTGTAAATTGTAAAAGGGGTAATTTTATTAAGAGGGAAGTAATTAATTGAAAGTTCTCAATCATTTTTATATTGTTTGAACATATTTTCAACCTTAAGAAAATTTTTGATTACGAGAGGTTCATATGTTTCACTGAGTAGTTTTTTGTGACATATAATATTGGCCATCGGAGAGCAAAAAAAAAAGAGAAAATCTCCCTTAATAATGTTTCCTGAATATCATCATTTTGGATGAGTTTTATATAAGTATATGTAAGTTTCGCTATCGTACATTTGTGTTGAGGGTAGTTTTCGGGGTAAATTAATAAAAAGGGTAAATTCCTGAGATAAAAGTAATCAATTTAAAGTTCTGAATCATCTTTACGTTGTTTAAAGTTATTTTTACACTTTTAGAACATTTTTAATTAGGTGGGGTTGGTATGTATGACTTAGAGGTTGTTTTTTGGGACCCGTATTATAGGCTTTCGAAGAGCAAAAAAAGCGAAAAAATCTCCCCTAACGGGTTTTCTGATTATAATAATTTTTCATGAGTTTTCACAGGTGGCGGCGCTCAGTAAAAACCCTCCTAGCGCCGCCACCTTTTTTTCGGAAGTTTAAAGAGTGTTACAGAATAATCGAACAGTTACGTCACGGGAATGTCAATGTTGTTCTTGAACATTTTTTGCACACAACTGCTTCACAATTGTTGGGTAAAAATTACAAAAATGATCTGGACTATCTTTATCCCTAATTTTCGGGATGAATTGCTTGAAGTTCTCACCTATCTATTAATACGGAACATTTCAATGTTATTCCATATAAAAAATTCTATTTTTATGCATTTAATTTAAAGTTAAAACGTTAAATAAATCACAGGGGTGAGTTAGGGCCCTGCACAAGACGTTGGAAAGGGGTAGGGGTTTGAAAAACATTATTTCTGTGACAAGTGACAGGCATGCCTCCCACCCACCCACCCACGAGAGGTTGGAAAGGAGCAGGAGTTTGACTGAACAACTTCAAGGTTTGGCCCTGGAAAAACCTTCAGATTCGGCCGTTTCGTTTCCGGCACTCCTCGGAGTGTTAGCTATGAAATGCATCGATCGCGACCGACGCTATAGTGGTCAGGGTAGCGCTCGAGCGAGAATTTGGAAAAGCGGCATTGCTCGGAGCGGCAGTGCTCGGAGTTTGGACTTTACTTGCATTTTGTATCAGATTGTTCAATCATCAGGTAGAAAATACGAATTTCCCATAAAACAGTTGAATTTTCAACAGAAAAGTTTATTTTCAATCGAAACAGATTAATTTTTGTGAACAAAGAAGACGAATTACCAAGAGAGTAAATTAATTTTAAATAACATAGTTACATTTTCAGCCAAAGGAATTAAATGTCTACACAAAAATAAGAATTTTTAAAAAAGTACATGAATCTTCCACAACAAATGATACATTTTTAAACAAAAAATAAACTAGTTAAATTTTAATTTGAATTAATTTATTTTCAACCGAAAAGGAAATGAATTTTCAACAAAATAGTTAAATTTAAACAAAGTATATTAATTTTCAACAAATTATTTTAACTTTCGAACAAATACTTGCATTTTGTATCAGATATTTCAATTTTTGATAAGAACATACGAATTTTCTATAAAGCAGTTGAATTTTCGACAAAAAAGTTTATTTTCAATCGAGACAGATTAATTTTTGTGAACAAAAGAAGACGACTTTTCAACAAAATAAATTAATTTTCAATAACATACACGGTGAAAAATGGATAGTCAAACTTGAAGTGTCAAAATTCAGATGGTTACTTTGATCATCTAGATAGTGCCAAGTACCATCCGAAATTTTTTCTTCATAGTCAGGCAGAAAATAATTTTATAGTCTGAATATCCACAGGTGATTTAGACACAATATCAGTGTAGTCAAATTGACACTCCAGAATGTCAAGCAGAAGTGGCTGCGTCACGACCTCTACCGAACGTTAAGCGAACACACCCGACACCCGAAACGCATTTTTGAAGCGACTGTCGTTCGGCGTCAGGTTTGCCGTGCTACAGAACATTTTTATTTAGTTCATATAATTTGTTCTTATTTCGAACATGTGTGCAGAGTGAATAAAATATGGAGAACATGTTGGAGAGTGGGTTAAGTGGTAACAGCGAATTCGATACTTCCCACGGATCAAGGACAAAGGCGTCACTCATTAATCAGTGTTTATTCTCACCCTGGCGGACAGGCCGAACGCAAGCATTACGCTACAGCGTAATGCTAAAGTAATGCTAAAGTAATATGGCATTATAATTATTAAAAGAGGCGCGACCGAAACGAGAATATATCAGCGTAGCCAAAAACGAATCAAGAGTTCGGTTGGAGTTGAACCGTATCGAAAAATGAGTGCGTGCGAAAATGGGTTAGTCCACGCGCCACGGACAAAAACGAGTTGAATCTTTAACTCGTTTTTGCCCGTAGTGCGCGGGCTAATTCGTTCTTGCGCTGAGAAATAATCAACCCGCTTTTGCTCCGACTGTGTTCTTAGCCCGCTTTTGCTATCAGTCCCTCATTAATTCCAGTTACATACTTTTAAAAATGTTTTTGATGTTGTGAAATGGGTCTGTGGATTACATTTTCAAAATTATATGTACATACGTTTTATTTACTTTTTATTAGTTTAAGAGGTTATTAATCATTCAAATTTTCAGAAAAATATGAGGTAAATATTATTTGAATACTTATTTCAACTGATTTTTTAATTATTAGCTACTTAAATTTTTTTCAAACTAATTAATAACAAAAGATTGAATTTTAATTTGTTTATATTAAGTACATGAATTGATTATTTACTTCAAGCTTATGTCATTGTATATTGGCTATAATTTGTATAATAAAAGTTTACTTACATTTAAAGTACCTCTCTTCCAATTACTTAATTTCTGTTAATGTTTGTGATGTTGTGAATTGATTATCCGAATTTTCAGTAATGCAATTTAAATTTTTTTTAAATATATAAATTGAAAATTATTTGAATATTTCAAAGAAAATAATGTTAGACATTATTTTATCATTAATTTTTTCAATTATCATTATATATATTATTATTATTAATTGATCCAATTAAAACTTAAATTTTCTAGAATGATTAAAAAAAACGTATTAATGAATAAAATATTCATAAATGAATGTTGAAATTTAAAAACATATTAAGTGCAAATTATTTAAATTTTTCCATGTCAATAATAGTTTAATTTTTTTATATTGTATGGAAAAGTGTGGTATGGCATCAGTGCGGGGCACGGCGACTCTTGCAAATAGTTCTCGTGTTTGTTCATTTTTATATTAATTTTTTTTACGTAAAATAGCTTTTTTTGGTAATCAAGAAAGCTATTTTATGTGGAAAAAACGTATATGAAACTCAAGAAGCACGAGCATTATTTACAAGATTCACCATGCACCGCACTGACATAACATCAGTCGATTCAATTTGTTCAAAGTTTTAAATTGAAGAAAGATTGGATTTAAATTGTTTGTCAATTGAGTAACATAAACTGCTTATTTACTTTGAGGTTGTGTCATTGAATGTGGGCTATTATTTTTATAATAAAAGTTTGATTTTTCCTTAAAATACCTATATACCTATCTACCCTTCACCTATATACCCATCCACACATCACTACTGTCCAACCGAGCAATTCACGCCTACCCCAAAAGGGAAACAGCTTAATGATATAATAATAATAATAATAAGTATCTTCCTTTAAATTCAATCATTTATAAAGAAAAATATAGGGTTCCCTATCTGTATTCCTAAAATACTTATAAATTATTTGTTTAAAGAACAGAATTTTTTACGTTCATTTAAATTTTCGTTTGGAGTTTATAGATCTTACTGAGTTCTTAGAAATCCTCCTAGTTATATGTCGAATAAATTTCTGAAATTCTATCTCGTTACTTTGCAAAAAATAAGCTTATTATATTTATAAACTATAACCCTAAGATTTTGTAGCATTTGTTAGTGTCTCTGGTTATATTAAGTTTGAAGGTTTAAAACACTATTTATATTTATATATTTTCTTAATCTTAATGGATAATCTATTTTTAATTATTGATAAAACAATAATAATTTATAGAAGTTTCAAATAATGACGCGTATTAAAAAAAGAAAATTGGTTGTATAAGTTGAAATGGAATTCACCTGGAAAAGAGTATTCTCTAAAATAATGATTTGCAGTATTACGAATTGGTTTACAAGTTTCTTACATACCATTTGAAAGTTTTTAAATCTTGTAGTTGGAAGTAATATTGAAAACAGAATTATTATAACAATAATTTATTTCAAAATCTGTGTCATCTTGGTTTCTAGATTAATTTGAATGTTTTAATCGCCGTATACTAATTATAAAACCATTAACTGCGTACGCAGTTCAATTTCTTTTCTTCAGCCCATTACTAATAATCCTACACGTGTGATACCACGTGTCCACAGTTACGAGTTGAGTTGAAAAGACAAGTGAATGACAAATAACAAAGGACCGGGAGTTGTCTACCTTTGCATAAAAGTACGGAACAATCGGTGGCTCGTAATTTATCATTTACTTTTTTCCTCTCACTATTGCTTCCACCACTTATTGACAAATATATATAGCACCAAATATAATCTTTAGATGTTAAATTCTTATAACCTTCAGGCATTAAAGTGTAACATCTCATATTCTAAAATATCCAGGCGTTTGTATAGTCTCAGATGGTTCGTCGCATCGTGGCGCGTGTCATATGCATCCGTTTGCATTGAATGAAGTGATAAATAAGTTATAAAATGATTATTAGTGCTAAATCACACGTGATTTAGATTGAGAAAATGTGTAAGTTTATATTTCTTTTCATTACACATCACTGCCACTTGTACAAGTACAGAAACTTAGCCTCCTTTACTTTCGTTTCATGACATGACACATGACATGACACATGACATGACACATGACATGACACATGACATGACACATGACAAGACACATGAGATGAAACATAACATGATTAATGACATGACACGTGGTATGAAGCATGACATGACACATGGCATGACACACGACATGACACGTGACATGACACATAACATGACACATGACATGTCACATGATATGACTCATGACACATGACACGATACATAACATGACACAGGCCATGACCCATGACATGACACATGGCATAACACATGACATGACACATAACATGACACATGACATGACACATGACATGACACATGACATGATACATGCTATTCCCCCTCGAAAATAAAAAGTTTTTATTACGGATATTTTTTTCATAGGATGCGTATTTTTTGAGATATTTAGATGTCTCAAGTTAAAAAAAAAACACCCATATATTGAAGAAAATATTTTAAAGAATTCCAGAAGATTCCAAGGAATTTGATATCTATTTTCATAATTTAAATGAATTTTAAAGGACTAGGAATATTTTAGTGCATTTGAAAATAATCTAAGGCATTTGAAAGAGTTGTCAATAATTTTAATGAATGTCAAAAAAATTTTGAGCGTTTGAAATATTTTAGGATATTTTAACAGATGTCAAGGAATTTTCAACTGATTTTCGTAATTTAATTGATTTAAAGAGATTTGAAATATTTTAGTGTATCTTAAATGATTACAAGGTATTTTCGGAAGCTTTAAAAAGTTTCGAGTGATTTTAAAATATGTAAAATAAATCTTTGGGAAATTTGAAAAGATTTCAAGGAATTTTCAAGAGTTCAAAAAAGTTTAAAGTGATTTTAAAGAACTGGAAATATTTTTGGGAATTTCGTAGGTAATTGTTTCAATAATTTCAAGGGATTTTAGAGGATTAGGAGAGTTTTAGATAATTTGAAAAAAATGTCAGGAATTTTCAAAAGATTCACATAATTTAAAAGTGTTTAACAACATTTTAGAGAATTTGAAAACTTTTAGAGTATTTCAAAATATTTCAAGAAATTTTCCGTTGATTTAAAAAAAATTGATATATTTTAGAGTATTTAACAAATTTTCACGGCATTTTCGAAAGTTTTACAACATTTTAAGGAATCAAAAAAAAATGTTCTGTCGAAGAAGATGCCTGTATCTGCTTCGGAGAGACTCCTTTACTGATGATCTTTCCTTTCTTCAGATGAATTTTGGCACATTCATCCAATCCAAAGTCCATTCCAATCTCTCCTGTGTACTTCTTGACGATATTTATGGCAGTTTGAAGTTTGCCTTTACAAAGGTCTTTTATCACTTTCGCCTACTTGTCCGACATATCCAATGACGTACGTGACACCTTCTTCCACCATTATTCCCACGCGCACCAGACCCGGGTCTGCATATTGAAATCTTTCATCTTGATTGAAAAGGGTGAAGTAAATATGAGCAGAAAGTTTAGGGTGCGTAATGGGCGTATTGGTATGTGGTAATTGTTGATATTGTTGCTTTTTCCTGCTAAATATGTTAAATGTTGATTCTGCAACAAAAATGTAAGTAGGAAATTAATTATTGTGTTAACTAATAAAATAATACATCAAATCATAATTTTTATTTTACAAAGAAATGTGATTATTACATTCTATTTAAACATTTTTCCGTGTACTTATTTGAATATTGTCTGGTAAATCCTAATGAAAATTGGGGTTTCAAGTGGAAAGGGTTCAAGATGTATGAAAAATTAGTTGAATTCATTAGTTTTATAAAAATCTGAAGTTAGAATAGGAAGTATGTGCGTCTTTGGAATTTATACTCCAAGCAAAGGCCGTAGCAGGATAATCATGGTCTGGGTGCCCCAGCTCTGATGTGATCCATATTGCATCCATATGTCCATATGTCTATGACATAAATTTACCTTAAGTATGAACTAAAAAAAGACGTTTACAAAAGTTATAAACAAATTTTGAGAAATCAAAAAATCGAATTTCCTCGAAAACGGCTAGACCGATCTTGGTCGTTAAAATATATGTTATAGTGGGTACTGAAGAGGTTCTGCAAAAAAATTCAAGAACCAATTCTGTTTATTTTATGAGGGTGAAAAAAATTATTCAAATTTTTGAGTAATTTTTTGTTTGTTTGTAAGTACTTTTGGTACACCAACCATTTTTCCCCTATATCATGCTCACATTTAAGGTTGCAATATATATTTTTGCGAAAATTTCATGTTTGCCCAGGACAGTATCCCTTAATTTATGTGCACTAGATACAACCACATACATTCTATATTATTAACGTAACAAAACATATATACACTATATACCTACATGATACCCAACAATTAACATATATACACTTCATACGCACAAAACTCTTGCCCCGCCTAAATGTGGCAAATGATTTTCAAGTGTTTTGATTCATTCTCAAGAAGTGTACGCATACGTGCTCATATGCATTTGTGATTTACTTTTATTTTTAAATGTGGAATGATCTCAGTTCCGCCTCATTCGATATTTTGTCCAAGGTACCATATTCTCAGTTGTTTCTATTCGTGTCTCATATGTATACCGTCGTGAAGTTATCACGAAACGATTTCACTTTGTTCTTGCTTAGTGCTCGTGATCGAATTCTCGGCTCCTTCCGAATACAACATCACTGCCAAGGAGAAAGAAAAGGAGAAAAGGTATCAAGACGTTGAAAGGGAGCTGCGACGACTGTACCCAAGATATTCGGTACAAGTAATTGTCCTTGTGATAGGTGCTATCGGAGGTGCGAAACTATCACTGGTTCGTAACCTTGAAGCCATACCCGCGTGCCAGAAATACGCCACGGCACTTGCGAGATGGATGCAGAAAGCTGCCATCCTTTAGCCGCTTCATGTCCTCAAAACACACGAGGGTTGCGCCGGCCTGTCGTTGTGATTTCTTCGTGTTCCGTGACCACACATCTCACGGTTGTGAGACATGGCCATGAGAGGGATTAACCGTGGTCATACTTGGAGCGGTGTCATTTTTAGATGGCAGTTGCTCTCAGTGGGACCCTGCGGTGGTTGTTAACCTTATTTTTTAATTATATATGGGGCATAATTTCTGAAGTCTACCCACCTCGAAAATGAAAGTTGCCCGATCGAGCTAACAATTGGCCTAATTTTAGTGCTATTAGATATTACTCCTCTCAAAGAAAATTGGAAGCTCGAACGTGCTGCTTGTCTCCTTATATTTGCTCCTATACCATCACATGCACCCTTACCATGATATGTACCATGGAAGTGCCATTCAATTTGGATACCAAAATCTTCTTCATGGGCTTGGAGATTGGCAAAGCTACTCTTATTTTTAAAATGTTGTCCTGCACCATCAGTGAAATAGTGGATTTTGTCTGGCCTGAAATGAGTTTTCAAGTAATCAACTATTATCTTCTGATACTTGTGAACAGCAACCGCGTCATGAGCTAAGTTATCAGATATGATTGCGATACTTACATGCTTGAACTCTCCATCTTTTTTGTAATAAATCACCCAGAGAATTTTGTAGCTTGATCCTTATTCCAGTGGAATGATTGAGCTGCATTTTGGATTATGAACGCATAATTTTTAGCAAAATCGAAGCAACTCAAAAACTCTCCAGCCAATAAATTTGCCTTCAGGTTTTTGAAAAGAGATTGCTCCTTTGAAATAAAGTGATGAGTTTTTTATTTCAACAGCCTTTCACAGAAATCATCTAGGAGTTCATCAGTATCTATAACATCTGTCGGTCTGTAACCAAATTTCCAATCTCACTTCATTAATACAATATTCATCAAAAGCTTTTGTGATGTTATCTTTCAAGTTTGCAGTACCTGGAGAGTTTTAACACACTCCTAAATGACAGGAACTTGAAGAGTTAGGACATACAATAGCATCCAGACAGTCGTGCTAATTTGTGAACAGTGTCGTCTGCTATGCTCAGCTTTTTGGAATTTTTGTTACTTTGAGAATAACTGGAACATTTAGAACCGAAAAACTTGTTGTAAAAGTTTAGCATAGGGTATGACCTAACAACTAAACCACTTTTCGCTGTAAAGAAAAACCTTCCTGGCGGAGATATTTGGCTCTGACCGCGTTTTACCACCATTTACCTTCATGGCCGGTCAGGATTGGTCATGACTGTGAAATACCGAGCAGCGCCCATCACTACTGGCGTGACATACCTCTGGTATGCATGCATTCATGTATGTATGAATTTTCAAACACTATGGCTATGTAACCCTACTGATTGTGAGATAAAACGCCTACGAAATTTTCGAACAGCAAGTAAGCTGAAAAAGATATCTGGGATGCAGAGAAGATACCGAGAACACTTTTCTCATGCCTTCCACGCGGTGTTATTCATTATTGCCAATTTCAAGATTCTGAAAATTAGAACGTCACCTAGATAAGTTTACTATATATAACTTCACAGACGTGTTAATATCTGAAAAAGTATTGAATTAGAATTATGCATCGTCGAATATATCAAATAAGTGAATCGTGAAACTTGTTAGCACAAGAGTTTAAAACTGGAAGTCCAATTTTTTTAATCTTTCAAATACTTCGATGTACCAAAGTAACCTAAACTAACTTAGTGTCATTCGTTATTATAAGTCTTTATACACCTCAAACGCCCCAACAACTGGAAGACATTTATTACCTTCAAAGTACCCACAGCAACTAACGTTTGTAGACTGTATCCTAGATGATCACCCGGGTGTTTACATTATTGTCTAGGGTTAAAACTGTATAGAAACACTGAAACACCATCAATTTAAATAACAAACTGTGTCTGAATTTCAAGGAAACAAGCAACGTGCATCACTAGAAGAGAGAGCACCGGTAGAATAAAACGAAATGTGGCCAGAAAAGAAACGTCACGTTGGTCTCGTCAGATAATATATCAGATTGCTTAGGAACCCGAATTTTGAGGTGAACTTTACTTTTGCGAATGATTATTGCTACTCACGCTTTCGAGGTTCGCCAGGTTTCTTAATTTCAGGATTACAATGGTTATCCGTATGAGAAATTCCACTGTAACCGGACATACACGATGATTTACTTGCAATAATTTAGCGGTCGAGGTGTGCCCTAAATTTCCATGCGAACAGCAGCCAAACGACTGCAAACTGCTGCATGATCCAAGAAACAATAATAAAAAAATACATGGTCTAGCCACGCGCAACTAAAAAAAAGTTAACCAATAGGAATCAATTCTACCACAGCCAGCCCAAAATATGTGGTTTATTTGATGAAAATAAAGTAAATGTGGGAATTTGAAAGTGAATTATGGGGTATTATGGCATCTCATACATCGTGGTAAGTAAATTAAGTGCACGAAATATGAATTTTCAAGTGCAGTCTGAAAATTATATAAAAAAATTAGTTTCTATAAATTAAACATCTTGGAATGTACTTTATTGTATAAAATTAATATTAATGTAAACAATCATCATATTATGATATAATAAGTATGATTATTAAACTTTTGTTTAAATATGGCATTTTTGTACTTTCATTCAAAGAAAAAGTATACTATTTACTGTTATTTAAATTATTGAAAATATAATCAGTATATTTTATTAAGAAGAAAGTACTATTAGTTTTACTATTTTCTCGCATGATAGTAGATTCTACTATAAAACGAAATTGTATTTCAAATTATATTTAAGCCTTCTGAAAGTTTAACAACTATAATAAAAAATTTATAAAGGTTATATATAAATGTAAAAGGTTGAATACATTTTAAATGTATTTATATTCTTATTTCTAAACAAATAAAATAAAGAAAATACATACATACTACTTAAAGTACATCCCATTCATTTGAGCAAAATAATCTTCAAATTTATAGAATAGAATTTCAAATAAACCGCCGAAATCCAGCCATTTTCTCCCAGTAGTCGGCTGCTACTAACAGTCAGATGTACATTTTTGATATATTTTCCATTTTCTACATCTTTTCAGATACTGAAATGTGGACATTATTAGAATAACTGGTTTAGCTGTGTGGTGCGGCTATTTTTATTACCAAGATACATTCCATTGATAAGAAATTAGAGAATGACCAGTCCTACTCGCTTTTGTTCGGTCATAACCGAGCAAAAGCGAGCATGACGGTTAATGCACATCATTAGCTTCTTCCACTTCTTCTACTCACTCCCCACTTTTCGCACAGTTATTACCATGACGTCACACCAGAGCTTCCAGTACTCCCAGTTAGGATTGTAAAGTTTCATGGAACTTTGACCAAATGAAAAGTTTCATGAAACTTTAGAAACGTTTCAAAGTTTCAAACATTAGGGCGGGAAAATTAAAAATATGAAATATACTATTAAGTATTAAATATAAACATTTAATATTATCCCTTGTGTTTCAAAGTTATTCGATTCAACAAATTTAAATAAATAAATCACGTGTAATTGTTATTAAAATGAAATTTTAGAAATATTTTATTTTAAAAACTTGAAAATTGATTTCAATAAAATGAAAATAAATGTCGTATTTAATACATATTTAGTTTTTATAATGTTTCATTTTTATATATTTTCTAAGAAAATATATGAAACAGTAATATAAACTATTCATGGACTTTTACCTTTGGTATTTATCAAAATAAACATTTTTTGCAAAGCGTGGATATTTTTCGTTGCTTATAAATGTAAAAATGTTTTCATTTTTAGTTTATTTTCAATTTGAATGGGTCTTGTCCGAGCTAAGTTACCATCAGTGCGCCTCGAGAAGTAAGATGAGAGTTGCTTACAGCGCTCCAAGTGGCTGTTGACGAACTATATTCATCGATGTTATCGGGGTGTGGTGGAGGCTAGAGAGGACCTAACTTTTTTCGCCGGACGCGCTGTCTATATTTATGGCAGGTAACTAACCCCGCACCGCATCTAGGTTTATAATATCTTTGACTGAAGGAAATTAAAATGGCAGACCATGAAATCCCCTGGACGTTTAAATTATACAGCGTGCAACAAAGAAAGTTTCTTTGAGTCTCCCGTGCCCAGTACAAATTTTGCGCGTGAAATGAAAAATTAATGCGTGTTCACGAGGCTAAAACGCGAACCGTTAATCGTTAAACCTTTTTTTTTCGTTTGATATCCGTGGAATGCTTCTCCTCTTTGTCTCTGAACACCAATGAAACTGCTTGAAAAATGGTTTTTAACCACAAAAATTGGTTGAAAGTGAATATATTACATTGTTTATAACTAATACATTAAACAAGTTCCCCAAAGGAACGTTTATTCATGGCATTTTTTTCTTAATAAGTTATGATAAAGCTAGTTAACACTAATGCTTAAACCAGATTTTCAGCTGATAATTAATCTCACAATTTTTGTAAACAATTTATCAAATAAATACGCAACTGTAAAAGTTGTGTACTTAAATAAGTGCTTTTTTACTCCAACTGTTATCATAGTACCTTAGGATTGGTATTTTAAGGAAAAAGTTTCGCGAAAATTTAACAATTGAACAGCTGGATCGTAGAAGGGCATATAAAGTCTGATAGCTGGTGGCGGGAGGGCCCCTTGGTATTTTTAAAAGCATTTACAAATTTTAATTTTTCAAACATATATTCTTATTCAAAATTTAAATGCGCATCTTTTTTTACTCTTAAAAAAGTTGTGGCTCTGTTCATTCTTGAAATAATTGCAAAAAACACGAATTGTTAATAATGTTTTTCTAGATAAGTATACGAAAATGGTTCCAATATTTTCAATCGCAAAGTCTATCGAAGTAAGTTCAAGCCATCAAAAACTTCCAGCAGACGAAATGTTCATTAGAATATTTAGAAGTTTTCTGTAAAGTTTCACTTCAATTGAACAAAGTGTTAATAACCTACGAGTTTTAAACATAGAACGATATATCAAGATTGCGTACTTCTTTTTAAACTTGGAAACGATACAGTTTTACAAAATGTTCCACTCGGATGAAACACATGATTTATTGAAATTCAAGTATTTCGAACAATCGTACAATAAGGGAGCGTTCACATATTACGTAAAAAATTGCTTTTAATCTTCTAAATTTTTTCAGGAATTTTAAGAAAATTTGTTTATTCTTTTGAAACCCCCCTTTTAATGTTACGTAATATGTGAACGCTCCCTAAGTTTAGACTCTACATCTGAAAACATTAAACCATTAATTGTACACGCGATATAAATTATGAAATAAATATTAGAGTTTATAGTTTTTTAATATAGAGTTTAAAATAGTAGAAACTCCTACCTCATTGTTATGAACAAATTATATTTTTGGCGATTATAATGTTTTCCCTGTAAAATACGCATTTGCGTTACACAATAAATGCTAACATTGACTAGAATAAATATCTAATACATATTAAAAGTCTTATAGACCGCTGTAAGGACATGTATCAACAGGGTCACGTGATCAATTTTTCCCAGGCATCTTGTTTAAAAAATAATAAATACAAGGGATTATCCATGGCAGATGAACGTTTCTTCTTGTTCTCTCCTTCTGAAAAATTTTTAAATCGTGTAAAGTCTTTGAAATGTTTTGAAATCCTTATGATTTCTTTCAAATATTTGTGAAATCTTTTATAATCGTTTGAAATCACTCGAATATTTGAAATCTTTGTTCAATCTTTTTTTGAAGTCTTTTACATTCGTTTGAAATCACTGGAATATTTGAAATCTTTGTGACATCTTATGAAATCTAAAAAAAAAAAAAAAAATTGAAATCGTTTAAAATCTTTGAAATCTGGTGTATTGTACCCTTGTTCAAATCTTCGAAATTTTTGTATTTTTTTGAAATTTTCATGGAATCTTTGAAACTTTTGTGAAATCTTTTGATATCTCCAAAAAATTTTGAAATTGTTTAAAATGTTTGAAATTATTTGAAATTTTAGAAATATGGTTTACTATATCCTTTCGAAAATCTTTAAAATCCTTGAAATTTTTGTGAAATCTTTTGAAATTTCATTTGAAAAATTTAAAATCGTTTAAAATCTTTGAAATATTTTGAAATAATTGAAATCTTTGTCCAATTTTTGAAATCTGATGTACACACCTTTTTCAAATCTTTGAAATCTTTGTGAAATTTTTTGAAATATTTGTAAAATCTTTCTAAAATCTTTTGTATTCGTTGAAATCATTGAATTATTTGAAATCTTCTAAAATGTTTTGAAACCTCTTGTTTAACAGAAAAATAAATTCTAAATCACGTGTTTACAAAATGTGCATTCCACCAATTTTAAATTACATCGGCTTTCTTTTTTTATACTCTTCAATTATTTTTATTGATGTAATTACTTTTCATCCAATTTTATTTAGTTTCCAGTATTAGCCCATTAACTTATTAACAATAAATTAAATTTTACATGACTTTTATTATTATTTTTAAGTTCTCTTCTATACTACGTTTGAATCTCCCGCATATCCCGAGTGGTCCCGAACCAAAACATCCATAAAACATGGCGGCTCGGGCACCTTCAAGTAGGCACACGCGTTTTTCATTGAATCCTATATCCAGTGTATTATATATATCAGTGCTGTAGATGCTGTAGATGCGGCAAGGGTCAGGAGTGGGGACGCCGAAAATATATAGCTAACAATTTCAGTGTTGCCAGACCCGAGTTGTGGAATTGTGGAGGCGCAGGCTCAAAAATACGATATTTTTTTTTTTTGTTAATGCAGAGTTTTTGAAAAATGGGTGTAAAATTCACATTGCTATTAAAAAACTGAAGAAAAGTCTTCTAGCTATATAATAGCACCGTATTACACTCATTGGAATGTATAAATAAAAACAAAATACCTTTTCTTGTAAACCAGAGATGCAGATCGCGGACCGTCTGAGTTTGCGCAGTAGAGATCGTAATTCGTGTACATTTTTTGGTTATGTTAGTCTAATATATAACCTAACCTGACCTAAACATTAATATGAACGCTACTGCGCAAACTCCGCCGGTCAGCGATCTGGCGGCTATGACTTCAGTTAGTAACTATAATTAGCGTCCTTTTTTAATCGAGGTTTTGTATACACATTCGGAATATCTTTGCATTCGGTCTAGGGTCTAATATAGGGGGTATCTTCCATGTGCTTTCATTAGAAAAGGATCAATCCACCAATCACCATCCTTAGAAAAAGACAAGTTGACTTTCTCGATTTGTCCTCTCTTTCTAGTCCCTATTCCGCATCTGACGGCCGTAGCTAGCGGTCCAGTACTATCTGTGGATGGAGTATCTAGATTCTAGGAACTAGAAGCGTAAAATCCTCGTTCGTCCGCCGTCTGTATCATATCATTGGGCTGAGGTGGAGACGATCATTTGCACACCTTCACTCCCTACTCTTTAGCCTAAACACCCGTTTTCGCGCGCGCGCACCGTGTGCAACCCTCAGTCCAGCGTCCAGCTCGAAATTAGTTGTCTACTCCAATCTGCTCATTTTTTATGTTTGCGTACGTTTATTTTCGATAAAAAATGGATTCAGAAGAAAAGTAGGGGAATTTAGTCGTTATTGGTATAATCACGTTGGCAAGGTCTTCGTCAATCGTCCTATCTATTCGTACTATAACTTTTTCATAATTTTTAGGTTTTTTTAGCTGATCAGAGGGAAGAGGAATATGTCCTTTAGGAACCACTAATGGACAGAAGACATTAGACTGGATTATTCCAACGACGAACTCGTGAATCTGATCTGTTACTGCAAAATGATAGCGTGTTTTATCCAAAGGTAAAACACGACCTCGTCTCCCAGCAGTTTGGTAATGTTCAACATTCCTAATTTTAATGTGAGGAAGAGGAAGTTCTTGGCTCCTAATTAAATCGAATGCTGCTAGAATGAAGTATCAGTCGTAAATTATTTATTGTAGTGACTATTAAATCAATTTGAAAAATCATGGGTTTAGTTAACACAAAATAATTAGTACATTATGCATATGTTCCCATTTCTATAACCTTTTTTCAATTAATGTGTTAGCTATAAATGAATTTATTCTGATTTACTAAGAAAATAGTAGTTTTCAAATAAAGGGAAAGCAAATTAATAAGCAAACTAATGAACAGAAGTTCTTCTTCGTGATATGCGATTATTAGCCTAAACTGCAACGTGGCACAATATGGAATGGAGTCGTCGAATATTTTGTAATTTTCTATCGATTAACATTTGATGACCCAATTTTTTTTAGCTTAATTAGTAGGAATATCACTAGTATTATTTACCAACAGAGTTACTGCAAATCAGCAGGGTGAAACTTAGAATATAAATCAAAGTCTTCATCTTTTTTTTTAATAATGGAAGCCTATTTTTTAAGAATTTTGATAAGAGTTTAACTGTTGAATATTCTTCGCTTGGTTACAGTGTATATTATACTAGTCGCTGTTTCATTTGTGCTGTTAACTTATTTGCCTTTGATAGCTCTGTTCCGCGCCACACTGAGATCGCAAAGATACTTCAAACACATTACATCAATATGTACAATCCAGAAAGACACTGCTAAACTTTATTTGGACGTGAAATCATCAAGCAGAACAAGGTATTGATCGAAGTTGGAAATAAAAAAGAAAACAGAGATTGTACTGTTGTGCTTTACCCTGAAATTTAAATATATCCCATTAGGTCAAACTTTTTCATAAATGCCGACTTGTCGGAGATGTCATAAAAGTCTTCTGCAATGATGATTGTCTCCCATCCTCATGCTGGTCAAGTGTTTTCTCAGTGGGCAGTGTCTAGTACATGTACCAGATATTGAAATCCTAAAATGCACCATTGGTTTGGTCGCGTTTCAATAACTCGCATGCTCCTCAAGAGCCATTTACGATGCAAAGAATTCGGTCACATTAAGCGTTTTTCCCCACCAAACGAAAAATTTGTTAAAGAGAAAGAGAGTTGAGAGTACACTTATTATTTTATGAAAAATTACTTCGCAAATTATTGTAGGATTAAACAGAAATTGAGGTTCGGCAATTCTATAGATTAGTTAGGGTGCAACCAAACCGGGTTTAATATATATTTAGAATTAACTTGTAAATTCCTTATTATGAAAAAGGGAGCAACTATTTTTGTGGACACCAGGTCTAGTGTCGATTTGAAAAAATATATATTTCATGAAATTTTCAACTTTTGAGTGCTACTGCGATATCGCCTATAATTGTGGCAAATAAAAAAAATATATGAAAAAATAGGAAGGCTTTCCTCTCTGTAAAGTTGGCAGCTTGTCGTGTTTTGAGGATCCGGAACTCATACCATGCCCGCTTGTCATCAGAGCAGGATGAAGAGAGTACTGAAATGGAAGCTTGTGTACAAGCATTGTTAAGACGAATTTTCCTGACTAGGATGAACCCCAACGCAGGCAAGATAATGCTGCCGGAATTGAGTTGGCAATTGGCCAATGTCCCGAGAGACAATAGTAACCCGGCCATTGTTTCAAAGGAAAAGGGAGGCAATGGTAACCCGGCCATTGTCTCAGGAGGCAATGGTAATCCGGCCATTGTATCAGGAGGCAATGGTAATTCGGCCATTGTCACCGAAAAAACAGAGGCAAGGAATAAGACCTCACTAAACTCAAACGTTCAGGTGCCCCATGACCAGAGCGTACACGGTAACCACTGCTGGTACAATCTGGAGGGATTGAGATCCTTTCGTCATCGATGTTTAAAGATGTTAGGGATTAATGCGGAATCGGCGTACCCTTTCCCCAGTCCCTCTGTTGAGGTAAATGCTGATGTCCAATTCAGGTCTACTCTCATCGGTTCCAGTATGGTCTACGAGCATCTGCCTGAAATTATCACGAGTTTCCCTGATTCTCTGATAAAAGAAGGGACTGATGACCACAGAATCGGCTCTGTTGGAACCACCAACTCTTTTGTTGGTGAAGCCATCAACTCTGTTGTTGATGAAGCCCTCACTCTGAGAATGAGTGAGGATGATGATGGCGGAAGGGCGACTCCTATCTCAGAGAAAAGTTCCGTAAAAATGAGTAATGCGACTCATATAGAATCAACTCCTCAGATAAAAAGCAGCAGTTGTTTGTTATATCCCAAAGATAACATGATCATGGGCAAAGTAAATATAGTTCATTTTGTGTCCTCTGATGGACTTTTAGAATCTGAAAATAATGAAGAATTGATTAACTTTACAAAAAGAGAGAACAATATAAATTCTACTTTATTTAGATTTTAAAATAAGTACCAATGATCAGTCGACGATCCGGGTGCACATGGTCGTGCACCAGGTAGTGTAGCACGTATTCTACGAGAAACAAAATTATTGAAGTAAAAATCAATTTCATCACATCTTATTGAACTTCATTTCCAAGTAAAATAATTACATGTAAATAAATTGGTCGCGCGCGGAAGGCGCGTATGAGGTTCTAGTTTTTGTTGAAAATTCATCTTTTTAGGTTCAAAATTTAACTCTTTGGTTAAGATGAATAATTTTAGTTGAAAATGCAACTGTTCGATTTAAAATAATATTTTTTTTATGACGATTGTTCCTCTCTTTAGTTTGAAATTTAACTATTTCGTTTTAAATAAATATTTTTGTGTTTAAAGTTAAAGTTGTTGAAAATGTATTTTTTTGTTGTTGAAGGTTCATCAGCTTAGTTCAAAATTTGTCTGCTTAGTTGAAAAATTAACTACTTTGCTTAAAATTAATCTGTTTTCCTGCAATTTAAAATATTTCCATAAAAATTTATTTTTTAGTTGGAGGCTTACACGTTATCAGTTGTAAAAAATAACCATTTTAATATTTATGTTTAAAGTAAGCTATTATAAATTGAATTTTCAAATGTACAAAATTTGAAACTGAATTGTTCGATGTAGCTTTTCCATGTAAACAATTCTTCATTTATATGTTCAAGTATTCTGTTTTCTTTATAAATCATTCATATATTCATAGATAATATATTCATATATTAAATAAAAAATGGTTCAGTTTTTCCAGAGATGTATTTTCAACTAAATAGTTGAAACCTGAACGAAAGAGATCAAATTTTAAACTCAACACGTTCATTTTTAGCAAAGCAGTTTAACTTTTAACCTATAAATTGGATTTTTAACAAAGAGAGATGAATTCTTAAGAAAAAATACAATAGTTGATATTGGAACTAAAAACTATTTTAATTTAAAATAAGGAATGGTTAAATCCAAAAGAGATGAATTTAAACAAAAAAGAGACGAAATTTCAACATAATTACTGTAGTTTCAACGAAAAAGATTTTTCAGTCAAGAAAAACCAAATCTTAGGCAAATTATAATTTGAAGGGAAACATTTTTAATACAAAATAAAAATTTTAAATAACTATTTATTTTGGAAGTTTCTTTGTTTATTTGCTTTAAGGTTATGTAAATATGATTTTCTTAGGTTTCTCCAGAACATTGAAAAAGATTTTGGAAGATTTCAGACACAAATTTACGAAAAATTTTAGTCAGTTTAAAAGATCCCACGAGCAGCTAGGGAAAAGGGTACGTCCATCCTTGTAGAGCCCCGCATGCAAGGATAAGGCTGCATACTCTGAAAGGTCGCCCGGTATCCCAGAGTCACCATTTGAGGCGGACGATGAACGATGGACGAACTCTTTTCCTAGCTACTTGTGGGAAAAACAATGACACAACCAAAATACGAAGAAGTGTTAAATGCGGTTCAAAACTATCGAACGCGCAGAGCGCCCGACAATGGTTTGGCGAACAATGCCGATCATTTCAGATTTCGGTTGGCTGAAAATAATTTGGATGGAAACACGACGACGAACCGGCAAAACGCCCACATTGAGTGGGCGAATCAACCTAAGGATGACTTGCTATGCTGCTACGATTCAGCACGTTTCGATTCAATCGTTGCGAAATCAACGTGCCTACCTCAAGAAAAATGGATTTGTACGGCTAAAAGCAGGCACCTTCTGAGAGATTATGACAATTTCAGGACAAGAAGGAACATTAACATGCAAGTTCCTCCTAAGGCCTAAGATCTAGCTGAAATGGATGCCTCCCTTCGTGAAGAAATTTTGCAAAAGACCGACTCCTGGACCACCAAATGCTCAGTTTATGGTGCTGCGAGAGCTTTGGCTGATTTAAATCAAAGGCTGAATTCGACGATGAATCAAAAGACCAAAAGACGCTTGCATCAACTGAACAAGAATATTCGATGGGCAAGACAGAATGCGTCTCGTATTCAATATGTGATTGACTACATAACATCTGGTAGAACATTCGCAGAAAGGGTTCGGAAGTTCGCCCAAGAACTGAGGATCTTGAATCACACACTGAACAAGTCAAAGCTGCTAATAATCAAGCAGCATATTGTTGACAAAATACGGCTGTTATCTGACGCAAGGATGAGAATACAGAAGAGGGAGGGATAGATCAGGGAGAATCAAAAGCTTCTCGCACCCACGCACGACGAGGTAGAGACTTTTTGGAGAGAGGTATACAAGATCCTGAAAAAACTGAAGTTGAAAGAAGATACTGACAATATCATTCGCTTTAAGGAATTTTGCGACAACTTCGTAAAATCTGAGGACGAATGTCCACCAATCACTGCCGAAGAGGTGAAAAAAGCACTTAGAGTCACGAAGAACGTTTCCGCTGCTGGACCAGAATCTATCAAGATCGTCTGGTGAAAGAAGTTTACTTCTACACACCAACATTTGGCCCGCATATTCACCTCATATTTAAAATCGGAGACGCCCATTCCGCAGTGGCTGGTGTTAGGACGCACTATACTCCTACCGAAAAAAGGCGACTTGTCCAACCAAATTTCTCCGATCTATTTACGTCTCTAATTGATAGAAATACCGAAATATCGGATGTCGTAAAACTTCATCATTTGAAGACTAATCTTTCTGGAGAACCTGCACAGTTACTCAAGAACATCTCGGTAACAAATGAGAACTATCAACGAGCTTGGAATCTTCTAAAAAAGCGTTATGAGAACAAGAGAATTCTTATCAATTCTCATTTAGCTCTCTTGTTTTCTTTAAAGCCATTCAAAAACGAAATTGCAGCTAATCCAAAGGGGTTAGTTAATACAACTGTTGAAAATATCAAAGCTCTCAGGACACTTGGGTGTCTTCTAGACAGTTGGTCTTATTTTCTTGTTTTTTTTTTTACTTCTTGCTTAGATGCTCGGACACGACGTGATTGGGAAACGTCACTTGGTGCCTCGACAAAATCTCCAACGTATGAATCCTTGCGCACTTTTCTTCAAAACAAGGTTCGCACATTGGTGATCCTCGAAGCTGGTTTCGAAGTAGCTAGGAAATCGTCTGCTACAAGAACTCAATCATCTAAGAAAAATCAAGGACAACGAGGATCTTTTAAAAACACAGCTAATTCTTCACATCTTTCAACGGATCAATATCACGGTAGCGATCAACAAGTTTGAAAATGCTACAACTGTGGACAGCAGCACTTTTGAATGTATTGCCATAAGTTCCGAGCCATCAATGCAACTCAATGAAGGGAATTTGCTGCAAAGAAGAAACCTTGCCTTAATTGTTACGTCAGCATAGTTTCATCGATTGTTCTTCAGTGAGAACCTGTCGACTCTGTGAACAGAAGCATCATACCACGCTTCATCTGGACTCACAGTATGTGAACTTTATTCAAGAGACACTGAACAATAAGGAGGTTAATCAACAGCTCTCAACTGCCAATCCTCAAGTAGTGAATCATGTCACTCGCCCTAGAGCTAAAGGTCTTTCACCAACAGCTATTCTGCGAGTCAAGGTAGGCAACGGTTCTTCGGCCTTGGTTCGTGCCTTGTTGGATCAAGGATCGGAAGTTTCTCTCGTTTCAGAGTCGCTAGCTCAGCGGCTTAAACTATCTCGTGTCAGCTGTGAAGTGGGTCTTCTATCCGTAGGCACTAATCGTCCTACTTCTACTCACGGATTAGTTTCTTGTGTTCTAGCTCCACACTTCGACTCGGACTTCGAATATCCCATTGATGCTCTTGTTCTTCCAAAGCTTTCTCCATATGTCCCACGTTTCGAAAAGGGCAGTGGAAATTGGCCTCACCTTTCAGGACTACGCTTGGCTGATCCAGACTTTGGAAGTAAGAAGGTTGTGTGGTCCTGCTAGCTGAACGTTAAGCTAGCATGACCACAGGTTTTTTCTAAAAATTGCGGAGCATTAAATTTGGCGATATGGCATTGAGCGAGCCGTAAATGAGCACTAAATTATTGTGCAAAGAAATATTGTCTAGTTTGGTTTTTTCTATGTGTGGTCCTGCTAGCTGAACGTTAAGCTAGCATGACCACAGGTTTTTCTAAAAATTGCGGAGCATTAAATTTGGCAATATGGCATTAAGTGAGCCCTAAATAAGCACTAAATTATTGTGCAAAGAAATATTGTCTAAAATGTTTTTTTCCATGTGTGGTCCTGCTAGCTGAACGTTAAGCTAGCATGACCACAGGTTTTTCTAAAAATTGCAGAACATTAAATTTGTCAATATAGCATTGAGTGAGCCCTAAATGAGCAATAATTTATTGTGCGAAGGAATACTGTCTAAGTTGTTTTTTTCTATGTGTGGTACTGATAGCTGAACGTTAAGCCAGCACGGCCGCAGGGTTTTTCTACAAATTGCGGAGCATTAGATTTGGCAATATGGCATTGAGTGAGCCCTAAATAAGCACTAGATTATTGTGCAAAGAAACATTGTCACAAATGTTTTATTCTATGTGTGGTCCTGCTAGGTGAACGTTAAGCAAGCATGACCACAGTTTCTTTCTAAAAATTGCGGAGCATTAAATTTGGCAATGTGGCATTGAGTGAGCCCTAAATGAGCAATAAATTATTGTGCAAAGGAATACTGTCTAAGTTGTTTTTTTCTATGTGTGCTACTGATAGCTGAACGTTAAGCAAGCTTAACCACAGTTTTTTTTCTAAAAATTGCGGAGCATTAAATTTGGTAACATGGCATTGAGTGAGCCCTAAATGAGCACTAATTTATTTTTCAAAGAAATATTGCCTAAGTTATTTTTTTCTATGTGTGGTCCTGCTAGCTGAACGTTAAGTTCGTATGACCACAGGGTTTTTCTACAAATTTCGGAGCATTAAATTTGGCAATATGGCACTGAGTGACCCGTAAATGAGCACTAAATTATTGTGCAAAGAAATATTGTCTAGATTGGTTTTTTCTATGTGTGGTCCTGCTAGCTGAACGTTAAGCTAGTATGACCACAGTTTTTTTCTAAAAATTGCGGAGCATTAAATTTGGCAATATAGCATTGAGTGAGCCCCGAATGAGCACTAAATTATTGTGCAAAGAAATATTGTCTAATTTGTTTCTTTATATATGTGGTCCTGCTAGCTGAACGTTAAGCTAGCATGACCACAGGTTTTTTCTAAAAATTGCGGATCATTAAATTTGGCAATAGATAATTATTTATAAAATTATGTATAAAATCTCTCTCTCCACCTGCATGTGTATTGAGGAGATGGGCAGCATGGGTACAGCTGGAGGATCATGTACGTATATTTAAATAATCTGCTCTTAATCCATAAAATTGTATGATTAATAGTTTTTTATATTTCAGCAAATTGGGATATATATGGCCAACCCATTTTTCAGACAGTCAATCGACCTATCGCTCCCGTACGACCTTTCGTACGGGAAAGACAAATCCCACCATGCCCTGCTGCGAAACCAATTGCCCAAGCTCTATGGGCAAGACCACCGCCAGCAGAATCACCAGACACTCGGCCAATCCCAAGCTTATGGCGAATGGCCTTTCCGAATGATGAAAGACCACCCCAACTCTATTACTAGTTTTTACTAATCACCATAAATTGTTGTACAGAAAATAAATATTATTGTTCCTTTTTAAATTGTTCTCATGATTTTTAAAAATATGCACCTTTTAAAATTCTCTTTTTGTTCTGAACATTTAGAACTTGTAAAGCAGGTTACATTTTGTTTCTAAATAAAAAGTATGCTAAATAGGCGCGACAGAAAAATTGAAAATAGTTGTAATAAAAGTAGTAGCGATAATAGCCGTAATATTAGGAGTGAAGTATATCTAACGCCAACATCTGCGAGCAAACTGAATGTAAGTATGTATTTTAAATTTCATTCAAAAAGACACTCCCCCGGAAGCGGGGACGGGCTGGCTGGCGGGCGCAGACCGCAGGCGCTGAAATTGAGCTAATAACAGTACCACCGCATCGCGGCGACCAGGGTTATAAGCTCATTTCCCTGGCCGCTGTAACCAGGCCTATACGCTCATTTGCCTGGTTACCGTGCGCACGGAAAAATGTACGCTCATTGACTTGAATTTTGATTTAATTCTGCCATCACACTTTACGCTTAAATTTGAGACAACAACAAAAATCAGACAAAAGGCGATTACATTGTATGATTTCTTTATACTTCAACATGGATCCAAGGTGGAAACATCCATTTAAATCTATAATTTCTGGTCCAACGGGTTGCGGTAAAACGGTTTTTGTAACAAAATTTCTCGTAAATATTAATTTAATGTGTGACGTTGTATTTTGTCGCATAATTTTATATTATTCAGAATGGCAACCATCCTATAAAGAGTACGGGGAGGGAGTTGAATTTCGTGAGGGTTTACCACAAGCATCAGACTATGCTAGTGATCCTCGCGCCAAACTTGTAATTATAGACGATCTTATGCGTGAATCGTCAAATAACACAGTCGTCGATCTTTTCACCAAGGGAAGATAGTTAATTTTCGGCTATAACGATTAATTTTCTACCAAAAAGACGAATTTTCATCAAAATACGTCAATTTTTAACTAAATAGTTGAATTTTTTAGATAAAAAAGATAAATTTTTAAAAACGAAACATTCAAATTAATATGTAAAAAATAATTTTTTTATACAAAAATTTAATTTTCTAAAAATCAGTTGAATTTTCACACGCACACAAAAATCATTTTTTACAAAACAGTTGAATTTTTAAGAAAAAAAAAACGAATTTTCTCAAGAACATTAGAATTTTCAACAAGAAAATATTAATTATCAACAAAACAGTTCATTTTCATATGCAGTTTAAAAAAATTAATTTCTAGCATAAGAAATTAATTTTTAACAAAATAGTTCAATGTTCTACTAAAAAGATTAATTTTCTACAAAAAAAATGAATGTTCAACAAAATACGTCAATTTTTAACTAAATAGTCGAATTTTTCAGATAAAAAGATCAATTTTTAACCAAAAACGGAATATTAAAATTATTATCCAAAAAATAAATTTTTTACAGAAAAATTTAATTTTCTATAAAACAGTTGAATTTTCACGCCAAATAGACGATTTTTCTACAAAACAATTTAATTTTCAAAAAAAAAAAATTCATTTTCATAAAAATGCTTACATTATGAGTTAAAAAAACTTGAATTTTTATCAACAAAAAAAATTAAATTTCAACCAAAGATATGAATTCTCAAACTAGAAGTCCTTTTGGCTTAAATTCAACTGTTTTGCAAAAAATAAAGCGTTTTTATCAAAAATAAATTTTTTAATAATAATTCGACTATTCCGTTTTTGGTTAAAAATTCATCTTTTTTATCTGTAAAATTCAACTATTTACTTAAAAATTGACGTATTTTGTTGAAAATTCGTACTTTTTAGTAGAAAATTAATCTTCTTGGTTAAAAATTCAACTATTATGTAGAAAATTTATTTAGTTTGTTAATAGCTCGTCTGTTTTGGTTGAAAATTAATCTTTTTGGTTGGAAATTTAACTATTTTGTTAAAAATTAATTTTTTTTGTTAATCATAAATTTTTTCAACTGAAAATGTAACCATTTTGATGAAAATTAACTTTTTTGTTGAAAATTCAACTGTTCAGCGGAAAATTCGCCTTTTTGGCTTGAAAATTCGACTGTTTTGTGGTAAACTAAATTTTTTCATTAAAAATCAATTTTTTAAATGAGAATTCGGCTATTTAATTTTTGTTTAAAAATTTATCTTTTTTATTTGAAAAATTAAAAAATGTAGTTGAAAATTTATTGATTCTGTTGAAAATTCGTCTATTATATTATATATATTATAATATTATCATTATTTATTTATTTATTGTTATTATTGTTACTAGGCGTCCTATCAAAAATTGATTAGTAATTGTTTTGTAACTCTTTTTTGGATGAACAATTTTTTTCTATTCATTTTTTTTCGTAGCTTGTGCCGTTTTTCCAAAAATTTATCAAAAAATGGTCAACATTTTTGTTAAAAGTGTCATATTTTTTAATATATAGCACTAATATATAGGCAATAATTAATTAAATTTAACAAAAATGATTGTTTAAATAATTTATTATCTGTTCAACTAATATTCTTTCTGAATAATGCTTGAAAGTTGCGGTTTTTTCTGAAATTTTCCACTTTTTGTCCACTTTTCACTTACAGTCAGCTAACAATTAATGCAATTTAATAAACATAATTCTGTACACAGTTTATTATTATTTTTAATAATATTATTTTTGGATGATTCTTGCCAGTTGCTGTTTTTTCTAATATTTTGAACTTTTTGTCCACTTTTTACTTAGTGAGGTAATAAGTCATTCAGGTCACTAAACATAATTGTTTATACAATGTATTGTTGTTTATAATTATTTTTTCTTATATTAATTCTAGAAAAATTCGGTTTTTCTTAAATTTTCAGCTATTCTTTGATTCTTTAGTTATGAACAAATAATAAATAAACATCAACAAGAATAATTTTTTGTTAAATATTCATTTTTTCCGGAATTAAGTATTCTATTTCATAAAAATATATCAACAGAAAAAAGAAGAAATTGTTTGAAAAATTATTCTCTCTGATGTTTATTTATTATTGGTTCATAACTAAGAAGCCAATCAAGATTAAAATTTGCAAAAAAAACCGCAACTTTCTGGCATTATTATAAGATAAGATTCTCAAAAGTATAATAAATTGTTCAAACAATTATGTTTGCCAAATTGCAATAATTATTAACCCACTTTAAGTGAAAAGAGGACAAGAAGTGGAAAAATGCAGAAAAAACTGCATATTTCTGCAATTATTTAAAGAGATTATACAAAATGATGATAAATTGTTCAAATAATTAATTTTTGTTAACTTGCATTAATTATTTCATCACTAACTAAAAAATGGACAAAAGTAGAAAATTTCGGACAAAACCGCACTATCTAGCATTACTATAGGATAAAATAATTATAAAAAATAATAAATTGTTCAAGCAGTTATGTTGGTATTATTTGAAATAATAATAAATTGTGTAAAAAATTATGGTTTTGTTAACTTGAATTAATTATTACCTCACTCTAACTGAAAAGTTACCAAAATAATTAGCATTTTTTGTATTATCCAAGTGTTTTTAATTTAAAATTAAAATCTTTTCTTTTAGATATTAACTATTACATACATTTTTCATTGCGAATATGTTTATTTTACTTGAAAAATGCACTAGTTGGTTTAAAGTTGAACTACTTTGTAAAAAATTTATTTTCTTCGTAGAAGATACATAATTTTAGTTAAAAATTCAACTTTTTAATCGAAAATTAACTTTTTCGTTCAAAATTCATATTTTCGAGTAAAAAATTCAGCTGTTTTGTAGAAAATTAAACTATTTGGTTAAAAAATAAACCATTTATTTTAAAATGTAGCTATTCTGTTGAAAAATAATTTTTTCAACAAAACTTAATGTTTTTGTCAAAACTTAATTTTTTACCTAAAAATGTAGCTATTCCATTTTTTATGGAAATTTGTTGCTTTATAAACTGAAAATTCGTCCATTTGGGTAGAAAATTAATTTTTGTATTGTTGCAAATTCAGCATTTTGATTGAGAATTCAACTATTTTATTACAAAAATCGTTTCATTTTTGGTTGGAAAATAATTTTTTAATTGCAAATTTAACTATTCAATTTTTCTTTGAAAATTTATCTTTTTCTGGTTGATAATTCATGTTTTTTCTTGATAATTCATTTGTTCATAAAGATTCGTCATTTTAAATGAAAATTCATTTCTTTGGTTGACAATTTAACTATTTTGTTATGAATTCGTTGTTTTTTTTTTACAATTAATTTTCTTGACTAATTCATTTAATATATTTTGTTAAAAATTCGTATTTTTTGGTTAAATTCAACTGCTTTTTAATTTTTTTAAATCTTTCTTTGTTTGAAATATAAACTATTATATTTTTCGTTGAGAATTCATTTTTTTATGTTGAAAAAACTGCTTGGTTTAAAGTTGAACTACATTCTAAAAAATGAATTTGTTGGTAGAAAATTCATCATTTTAGTTGCAAAATCATCTAGTTGGTCGTAAATTAACTTTTTTGTTGAAAAATCTTTTTTAGGTTGACAAATTTGTTTTACTGGAAATTCAACTATTGCAGTTGAAGATTTATTATTTTAAATTGAAAATTCAACTATTTGGTCATAAATTAATTTTATGTTAAAATTCAACTGTTTTGTAGAAAAATCGTCTTTTTGGCTTAAAAATTCAACAATTTGGTAAAAAATTACTGTATTTTGTTGAAAATTCGTCCATTTGGGTAGAAAATTAATCTTGTTTAGAAATCTATCATTTTGGTTGAGGATTCAACTCTTTTGTTAAAAATTCGTATTTCTTCGTTAAATTCAACCGGTTGAATTTTTTTTTTTTTTTTTTTTAGAAAAAAGACAAATCGTTAACAAAAAAAGTTGAATTTTCAATTTTGTTGAATTTTCTTTAGTCGAATTTTGCAATTCAGTTTCCTTAACATTCTTTGCCAGTCTTCGATTGTCTCTGCGATAACAACTTTATCATTGAAAAACACTAACCCACGTACCTTTGGTAGAAAATTATACTTTTTGGTTAAAAATTAAACTATTTCAACTTTTCAACTTTAATGAAACAGTTTAATTTGCAGTTGAAGAAACTTATTTTGAAAAATCACTAATTAGCTACCAGGTAAATTCAACGAAAAAAGACAAATCGTTAACAAAAAAAGTTGAATTTTCAATTTGGTTGCATTTTTTTTAGTCGAATTTTTCAATTCAGTTTCCTTAGCATTCTTTGCCAGTCTTCGATTGACTCTGCCATAACAACTTTATCATTGACGAACGCTAACCCACGTACCTTTGGTAGAAAATGAAACTTTTTGGTTAAAAATTAAACTATTTATTTGAAAATTTAACTATTATGTTGACAATTTTTTTAATGTATGTTGAAAATTAATTTATTTGGTACAAAAATAATCCTTTTAGTTGAAAATTTATTATTTTGATAATTGAATAATTTAATTTAAGTTAAATTCAACTAGTGAGCATTATGTTTGTTTTGTTGGAAAATAGTTTTTTAAACTAAAAATTTAACGATTCTGTTTTTGGTTGAAAATCGATCTTTATTGGTTATGAATACAACTACATATTTCGTTGAAAATGCTTTTTTTATCGAAAATTAACTTTCGTGTTGGAAATTAACTATTTTTTGAGAATTCATATATTTAAGTAGAAAATTAATATTGTTAATTGAAAATTCATCTATTTGGTTAAGGATAAGTTTTCAAGCAAAAATGAAACAGTTTAATTTGCATTTGAAAAAACTAATTTTGAAAAAAGCAGGAATTATTCTAGTCGAATTTTTCAATTCAGTTTGCTTAACATTCTTTGCAAGTCTTCGATTGACACTGCCATAACAACATTATCATCAGCAAACGCTAACTCACGTACTTTTGGTAGAAAATTCAACTTTTTGGTTAAAAATTAAACTATTTCAACAATGAAAAATAATCTTTTTTGTTGAAAATTTATCATTTTGATCATTGAATAATTGAATAATTGATTTTTTTATTATTATATTATTATTGGAAAACTGATCTTTTTTAGTTATGAATACAACTACATATTTCGTGGAAAATGCTTTTTTTTATTGAAAATTGACTTTCTTGTTGAAAATGAACTATTTTGTTGAAAATTCGTATATTTAGGTAGAAAATTAATATTTATATTACTGAAGTATTTAATAAAATTCAACAGTACAGAAATTATTGCCCAACATAAAATGCAATGGCTCATTTTTAAAATGTCTACATTGTAAAAGTTTAGTTGTTAATTTACTATTCAATTACAAAAAATAATAATCCTGGAAAAACTTGATTTATTGACCTGGAAAACCTGAATTTTGTTCCTAAGAATCGCTGGACACCTTGTTATTATCGATTAAGTATTACGCATATTTGATATACTAATGTAAATATTTTTTTTTTTCAGGTGAGTGAAATTTCCATCTATACTTGCGTGATCTTTGTGAGTATTTAAGAAGTAAATTATTTAAAAATAATTACTAACAAATTTAATGCGAAACTAATTCTATACTCAAAATGTAATAATTCGTTCACTATACTTCAATTTTCTACTAATTTATCAGGTAACTAAATAAATTAGTATAGAAAACTTCTCAAAGTAAAAGCTTCTAAAATTATAGAGATCAAATTTTTTATTAAATTAAAAAAATTATGATTTAACGTAAAAATGAATTAGACAAACTTTTCTAAAATCATAAAATAAATTCACTTTTATTTTCACCGTTCAGAATGGAAATTTGTTCAATTGTAAACCTTTCAAATTCACATATTCTAAAAAAGCATTCAAAATAAAAAGTAATTTTAAATGGGAAATATTAAAAAATAAAAAATGTATACACCAGAAACTTGAAACTTAAACGAATTTAAAAACTGTTCCCAAAATTACGACATTTCAAACTCAGTTAAAAAAAAAAATAATTTTTCTATTGAACAATTGAATAATTTGTTTAATTTTTATTGGTTTCAATTTTAGAATTCTAAACTATCACGGTAAACGCTAAATTTTCAATTTTTCCCTATCATAAGTTTAAATTTTGCGATTAAAATTGAAATGGTTGAATTTCGAAAAGTATAATTGACAATTTGAAAATTGTTAATTTATAGACGATTAAATTTGCTCAAAGTAATAGAAATTTTTATGGACTTGAGTACAAAAAAGTGTTTATGTGAGAATACTTCGCCACTAATTTTTTTTTAGTTTTGGATCAAGTTCGGATTTGTTTAAGTTTTAAGTTTCTGGAGTATACGTTTTTTCATTTTTCAATATTTTCCATTCAAAATTAATTTTGATTTCGAACGTTTTTTAGAATTGAAAATTTTTCCATTTTGAACAGCGAAAATAAAGGTGAATTTATTTTTTGATTTTACAAAATTTTAGTATAATCATTTTTTATGGTAAGTTATAATTTTTTAATTTAATAAGAATTTAGATTTCTAGAATGTCAAAAGCAAATAAGATTTTTAAAATCATCTTATTGCAAATAATTTTTTTAATTAATTATATTGGTTTTATAATTGATTTGATAAATTTTCTATATTATAAAAAAGAAAATGTTTAAATTAATTGAATTAACTGAATTAACTGAAAAATCCCGAACAAATAAATCCATGGAAAATAAAATATTTTAAATATTAAATTCTCGAAATTATAAAATTACTGACAATTTTTATTCGGTTTCCGGAATTCAAAATTTTTAAATTTCAATTTTTAAAAAATTAAAATTAAAATTAAAATTTCCATTTTATTAAAATATTTAAAAATGTTCTTTTTTATAATATCAAAAATTTATCAAATCAATTATAAAACCAATATAATTAATTAAAAGAATTATTTGCAATAGGATGATTTAAAAAATCTTATTTACGTGACTTAAAGAAAAATATTGAATTACATAGTAATGAAATAACATTTTGAAACGAAAAATAAATAAAAATTAATTAAATAAAAAATTAATTTAATTAATTTTTTATTTAAATTAATTTAAAAATAAAATAATTAATTCAATTTATTAAATAAATTATTCAATAAAGAATTTTTTGCTTATTTTCATATAATATAAATGTTCAATAAATAAGCTGGTAGAATAAAATAATAATTTTTAATCAATTTAGAGGAGCCCAGAATCATTCAAATGTCCTTCAATTAATTATAATTACCGACAATACACAAAATCAATTATTAAAACGACATAATAAATTAAAAATTTTATTTTGCAATCAAAATATTTTAAAATTTCGTTTTGGCTATTGAAAGAAAAAAAATTGAATTAAATTGTAAAAAAATGACATTTTGAGCAAAATTTAAGAAAAAATTATTTTTTTACAAAAAATTTTGGTTTTAAAAATCTATTTGAAGCACATAGATTTTATCAATTTTTCTCTAAACGAACATTTTAAAGTATCAAATAAGCATGTTCAACGAAAATAAGGGTAGGAATTTGGGGGGGGGGGGATTTTTTGGGGGGTTTTTACATTAAAAAAATTAGTTTAAATGTGCCAAGTGAAATCTTGGTCAATTTACATTTTCTCTACTAATGAAATAAGTAGCCAAAGTTAAAAAAAAATCGATGATGTGAAAGTCTGGTCTGTGTTAGTGAAGCATGGAACCCACGAAAAGTAATTGAAAAATTTTTTAAATCGGTTTTGATGCTTTTCAAGAATCTTGAATATTTTGGAATGCAAAGAACAGGCATATTTAATTAGACCTTTTCTGTAGACTATAGTCTTTGATTGACAATACCAAAGGAGGGCTATTGAAATAACCAAAATTGTTGTTGAATTTTCAACCAAATGATCAAATTTTTAACAAAAAAAATTGAACTTCAACAAAAACAGTTAAATTTCCAACAAAATAATTGAATTTTTCAGAAGACAGTATAATTCTTAACGAAAAAAATTGAATTTTAAATCCAAAAGGACGAATTTTGTAAAAAAAACTGTTGAATTTTTAACAAAAAGAAGAATTCTCAACGAAAAATTAAATAGTTGATATTACTTCAACCAGAACAAAAAACAAATTTTCAATAAAATAGTTAAATTTCCAATAAAAGAGACAAAAATGTATCTTTTTTTATTAAAAGTGTAATAATTTGGTTTAAAATTGAATTATTTTGTTGAAAATTCAACTTTTTCGTTGAATATTCATAATTCCGCGTTGGAAATTCAGCAGATGTGTAGAAAATTCATTTTTGGCTTGAAAATTTAATATTTTGGTCTACTTTTTTTAAATCAAGTAATAAACAAATTTTTAATTTTTTGCAAACATAAGTCGTATTTGTGAAATCTTTGGGAATATTTTTTAAGTCTTTGAAATCTTTGAAATATTTGTGAAATCATTCAAAACTTTTGAAATCTTTGGGAATTCGTTGAAATCTTTTGAAGTATTTCCAATCATTGTGAAATCTTGAAATTTCTGTGAAATCTTTCTGAAATCTTCTTAAAAATGGTGAAATATTTTAATATCTTAGAAATGTTTTGAAATGTTCGAAATCTTTATGAAATAATTTAAATCTAGTGTACCTACCTTTTTTGAAATCTTTGTGACATATTTTGAAATCTTTGTGAAATCTTTTATATTCGTTGAAATAATTGAATTATTTGAAATCTTAGTGGAATATTTGAAATCTGGCGAGCACGCCTTTTTTATATTTTTGAAATCCTCGCAATCTTTATGAAATGTTCGAAATCTTTGGAAGTTTTCGTGAAATCTTTTAAATCTAGTGTACCACCCTTTTTTTAATGTTTGAAATCTTTGTGAAATCTTTTGTATATTTTTGAAATAATTTAATGATTTGAAATCTTATTGAAAACTGTTGAGATCTTCTAAAATGTTCTGAAATCCTTGAAATCCTTGAAATCGTTGTGAAATCTTTTGAAATTTTTGTGAAATCTTTTGAAATCTTTGTTTGTGAAATCTTTTGTATTCGTCAAAATCATTCAATTATTTGAAATATTTGTGAAATCTTTTGAAATATTTGTAAACATTTTCGTAAATCTTTTTTTATGAAATCTTTTGTATTCGTTCAAATCCTTGAAATATTTGAAATCGTTGTGAAATATTTTGAAATTTTTGTGATTCTTTTAATATTTGTTCCTTATTTCACATTATTTTATATTCGCAGTTACCCTGAAAAGGGTATCATTCCAATAAAATTATATTATTGAAATTCATTATATACCTTAATATTAAAAAAAAACGTATCTTCATTGGCTTGTTTTTAGAATTGAAAGAAGTGCGCGTCGCGTCCTATCGAAAATGGTCTGTATCTAAGGTGAACACTTTTTTATTAAACATTGTTTGATGTTTATTTTGGTCTATTTTAATCCGAAACTCATGTTAATTAAAACTCATGAAGTCAGGCATACACCTTCGCTGAAGTCACTGGCGCGAAGTCACCGAAATCACTTGAAGTCAGTGTACACTCCATCAGTCGAGTTGTGAACCATTTTCGACTGAAATTTCTTTTTTTACAATCAATCTTTCTCTTTTCCAGTATTCAGAGTTATTCTATAATTCTAGAACTGTGCCTAGCCCTGAATCAGTCCGTTCAGATGACAAAGTATAAGTAGGTGATACGCGCCCACAAAAAAGGGTTTTCGTAGCCCCTGAAGACATTAATTAAGTAGTTCAAGTCTTCTCCTCCTATAATTTTCCACCCATCCTCACCCTCCTTTCCACTATTTCCTACCCTGCTATCCCTTTCCTTACTTTCCCTCCCCAACCGAAACTAAAGGTTTGTACGCGAGTCTAGGAAAGCCTAAAAATGAAACTTTTCGAGGGTGGCCACTGAAACATCAAACAATAATTCCAGACTATTTCCCGGTTTTCACGGTCAAAAATTTAATTTTTTCGTGTTCACTTTCAAGCGTTTATAGTAATATAAATTCAATACTCATTGTTCTATTCCCTAAATTTTATAAATATTTCAGAACTCGAAAGTAAAACATATCATTCAAATTATTGTAAAAGTTATTTCAGACTTCACAGCCCAAAATGCTTTCGAAATAGAAGAAATAGGATGATTTTCGACAAAACATAGATAAGTAGTAAGGAAATAAATCCTTTTAAATAATAATAATACCATACACCTGAGGTTTCAAGTCTAAATATATTGCATTGAACAAAAAAAATAGTTGAAATTTCAATCAAAAAGATAGTAAGGTCGATTTCGATGGACCCACCACCCACGCAAATTTAACTTTTTTCGGGCTAAATATTTAGTGTAAAATTTGTTCAAATTAGTTTAACCGAAATAAGAATCTGTGCATCACAGGAAGTACCTGATTTCTCGAAAAAAACACTGGCGAGGCGAGCGAAATATTTCGCCAGCCAGTCCCAACATTGTCGAAAATTGTTGATTTCAAACAATGTCAAGGTTGGCTGGCGCGGTTGCTTGTCTTTAATTGGAAATTAGGAAGAAATCTAAATTAAATCAGGATCAATATTTTGAAAGTATTAAAAACCAACTTCAATGTTTATTTAATCTATTATTCTTTTTTCTGTAAATTATAAAAATTCCTATTTTATTTATTTCAGGTTGCACAGTTTTTCCTTAATTTCCTTCTTTTTGCATTTTCCCACTTGAATCCGAAATAAATTAATAGTTAAACAATAAAATATTATATGTTTGGTTGAAAATATATCTTTTTTGGTGAAAGTATTATTATTTTGTTTGAAATTTAATTATTTGGTGGGAAATGCAACAATTATGTCATAAAGTCATCCTTTTCGTTTTAAAATTCAACTGTTTTGATCTTTTTTGGTTAAAAATCCAACGGCTTGGTTGAAAATTAACTTTTTTCTTAAAAATTCATATTGTTGTGTTGGAAATTTAAGTGCTTTGTAACAAATTTACCTTTTTCGATTTAAAATTCAACAATTTCATTAAAATCCATTTTTCAGGACCTAAAAATCTCTCTTTTTCTGAAAATTCAACTCTTTTGCAAAAAATTCGGCTTTCGGGTTTGAAATTCAACAATTGTTTTCAATTTATTTCTTAAATTTCATCTCTTTTGGTAATAATGTGTCTTTTTTGGTTAAAATAAAACTGGTTGAAAATTAATCTGTTTTGGTTAAGGGATAAAAATTGAACTTTTTTATAAAAAATTCGTCTTTTTGACTTGAAATTTCAGTATTCGGGCAGAAAATTCAACTATTTGGTTGAAAGTTCTTTTCGACCTGCAAACTCATCTCTTTTGGTGGAAATTTTAACTTATTTGATTAAAAATTGAACAATTTGCTTAAGAAAAAATTGCCTTTGTTGAGGATTCGACTATTATTTTGAAAATTCATCTTTTTGTTTGAAAAATGTACTACTTGGTTCAAAGTCTAACTAATTTGTTAAAAATTCAGTTTTTTGGGGTTAAAGATTCATTATTTCAGATTAAAATTATTTTACTTTAAACGAAAATTTAATGATTTTATTTTTAGTTAAAAATGTATCTCTTTTAGTTGAAAATAAATGTATTTGGTTTAAAATCAGTTCTTTTTTTATTCAGAATTAAGCTATTTAAATGTTGATTTAAAATTTCTTTATTTTAGATGATTAATTCAACTATTTACTTAAAAATTTATCTTCTTTTATTTAAAAATTCGTCTTTTTGGTAGAAAATAAATTTTCTTTGTTGAAAATTCATATTTTTTATTAAGAATTCAACTATTTAGATAAAAATGTTTTTTTATAATTTTCATCATTTCAATTATGAGTTTTTATTAAAAAAAAAACATTTTTTTTTTGCTGAAATATCAAGTATTACATTTTGTTGTTGAAAATTCCTCTTTTTCGGTTGAAAATTAAACTGTTTGGTTGAAATTGGAACTATTTTCTCAAAAGTAAATTTCTTTTGGTTAAAGATTTATAATTTTAGTCGAAAATTCGTTTTTTTTTAAATTAATTTTTTAAACTGAAAATTGAACTATTTTCTTGAAAATTCAACTTATTGATTGAAAACTAACTTTTTTGTTGAAAATTCATATTCTTTTGTTAAAAATTCAAAAATTTGGTAGAAAAATCAACTAATTGGTAAAACAGTTTTTTTTCTTTTTAATTGAAAATTAATCCTCTTTAATGAAAATTTAACTCCTCCATTTTTGGTTCAAAATTGATTTTTTTAGTTCAGAAATTCAACTATTTAGTTGAAACATTTTAGAAACAAAAAAATATAAACTAAAAATAATTCAAATCAAATTTAGACTATCATCACATCCATTATTCAAAGTATTTGGTTGAAAATGTGTGTAATTTATTAAAAATTTGTCTTTTTTGGTAGAAACATAATCTTCTGGGTTGAAAAGTTAACTATTTGGCTAAAAATTTCATTATAAAGCCTTATTCTTATTTACAATGATTGTTTTGAAGTATTATTAATTTTGAGTTTTTATTAAAAAAAAAAAAACATTTTTTTTGCTGAAATATCAAGTATTACATTTTGTTGTTGAAAACTCGTCTTTTTCTGTTGACAATTAAACTGTTTTGTTGAAATTGGAACTATTTTCTCAAAAGTAAATTTCTTTTGGTTAAAGATTCATAATTTTAGTAGAAAATTCTTTTTTTTTCAATTAATTTTTTAAACTGAAAATTGAACTATTGTCTTGGAAAATCAACTGATTGGTTGGAAACTAACTTTTTTGCTGAAAATTCATATTCTTGTGTTAAAAATTCAAAAATTTGGTAGAAGAATCAATTAATTGGTAAAACATATTGTTTTTTTTTAATTGAAAATTAATCCTCTTTAATGAAAATTTAGCTCCTCCATTTTTGGTTCAAAATTGATTTTTTCTTAGTTCAGAAATTCAACTATTTAGTTGAAACATTTTAGAAACAAAAAAATATAAACAAAAAATAAATCAAATCAAATCTGGACTATCATCACATCCATTATTCAAAGTATTTGGTTGAAAATGTGTGTAATTTAGTGAAAATTTATCTTTTTTTGGTAGAAACATAATCTTCTGGGTCGAAAAGTTAACTATTTGGCTAAAAATTTCATTATAAAGCCTGTCTCTTATACGATTCCTTCAGTTAAAATTTAAACTTTTTTTTTGGAAATTTTTTTTTCTGGAAGAATATTCATCTTTTCAGTTGAAAATTCATATTATTGAGTCGAAAATTCAACTATTTTTATGAAAATTTTTCTATTTGTCAGAAAGTTAACTTTTTTGTTCAAAAATGATAGTGTTTTCTTCTTTTTTAATAGAACATTAATTTTCTTGGTGGAAAATTCATCTTTTGGGTTAAAATTCAATTATTTGGTCAAAAATTAATTTTTTTGCTTGAAAATTCAACTGATTGGTTAAAAGTTGAACTTCTTTGTAAAAAATAATTTTTTGAAAAGATTCAAGTCTGCAGTTGAAATTTAAACTTTTTTTTTAGAAATCTTTTTTGTTGTTGTTGAAGATTCCTCATTTTAGTCGAAAATTCAACTTTTTTTGTAGAAAATTCGACTTTTTGTCTTGAAAATTCAACAATTTGGTAGAAAATGAAACTATTTTTTTGAAAATTTTTTAATTTGTTAAAAAGTCAACTTTTTTGTTCAAAAATGATAATATTTTTCTTTTTTTTAGTAGAAGATCAATATTCTTGGTGGAAAATTCATATTTTTGGTTGAAAATTCAATTATTTCGTTAAAAATTAATTTTTTTGCTTGAAAATTCAACTCATTGGTTAAAAGTTGAACTACTTTGTGAAAAATATTTTTTATAAAAGATTTAACCCTTCAGTTGGAATTTAAACTTTTTCTTGAGAAATCTTTTTTTTTGGTTGAAGATTCATTATTTTAATCCAAAATTCAAATTTTTCGGTCGAAAATTCATCTTTTTTGTAGAAAATTCGTCTTTTTCTCATGAAAATTCAAGAATTTGGTAGAAAATTAATCTATTTTTATGCAAATTTTGTTATTTGGTTACAAAATCATGTTTTTGGTGGAAAATTAAATTACTTGCTTAAAAGTTGAAGTACTTTGTTGAAAATTAATTTTTTGAGAAAATTCTTTCATTTGAAATTTTAACTTTTTAAAAAAAATCTTTCATTTTTTGGTAGAAGATTCATCATATCAGTTGAAAATTTATATTATTGGGTCGAAAATTCAACTATTTTTATGAAAATTGTTCTATTTGGTAGAAAGTTAACTTTTATGTTCAAAAATGATAATATTTTCCTCTTTTTTTTTAGAACATTAATATTCTTGGTGGAAAATTCATCTTTTTGTCTTGAAAATTCAACAATTTGGTAGAAAATTAATATATTTTGTTGAAAATACCTTTTTTGTTAATCATTACATTTTTTTATTTAATTGTTTATCTGAAAATTTAAAAATTCAATTTGATTGAGCCGGTTCTAAATACAAATTCCTACCTTACCGACATTGAAAACATTCTAAGGCTGAAGTGGTTTGTGTCCGAGCTAAGTTTCTAGAATTTTCTGGATGAAGCTGTATAAATATATTGTGCAATTAAGAGAAACGGATTCTACTGAAAACTATACAAATTGAGTTGATAAATAATAATGATACTAATAATAATTTTATAATGTCTTCCTGAACATCCTAGAAACTTAGCACGGACACGAACCACTTCACCTTTAGAATGTTCTCGATGTCGGTAAGGTAGCTATTTACATTTCGAACTAGCCCAGCTCATCTTCTTGACAAAATAATTATTTTAACAATATTTTTTGTAATTAAAGTTTTATTAATGAGGCTATTGATAATTTTTTTTAAATGGCTGAATTTTAATTAATCGTGGCCATTTTTAAGTATAGTTATTTGTTTTTAATATATTTAAAAAAAATGTTTTTAACAATTTCAACTGTAAAAAAATTTACTTCAAAATTGGAAACATCAGAGTCTCAGAGAATGTTTTCTCCGAAAAAAAGCCATCATTCATTAAAATTCAACCATTTTTCAAAAATGGGTAAGAAGTGATCGCAAAAAAAAGATTAAATTACAAAAAACAAACATTGTTAAAATAATTTTTTTTTTACTTTTTAAATTTTGATATATTTATTAATTTTTATATATTTTCTTACATTTCATTTTTTTGTGAATCATCATCAAGGCTCGTAATTTTTAACATTTCTAGGTTATGTTATCTCTTTACACCGAAAATAGGTATTTTTAATAAAAAATTATTAGATTTCAAAAATTAAACATTTTTCATAAATTTAAGTTTTACAATTTTATTAGCGTTTTTTTACCTGAAATTAACATTTTAAAACAATAAACATTAGATTTTCAAGGTTCATAATTTTTCAATAAAAATAATTAGATTTTAAAGAAGGTTTACAATTATGAACAATTTTCTGTTATGTTATGATAGTATTTTTACCCGGAATGTATTGGTATTTTTGATAAAAAATTGTGAGATTTCAAAGAATATTTAAAAATTGTAAACAATTTTAGGTTATGTTTATTATGGTCGTCAGATTGTGCTCATGTTTCTAGCGTGGGTGTGCTAGTGGTCATCAGAAATTAAAATTTTTATTAAAAAATCATTAGATATTGAAGAAAAATAATTTTTAAACAATTTTAGATTACTTTGGTATTTTTCACCGAAAATTGTTATTTTTAATACAAAATTATTATATTTCTGATTAAAAATTTTTGTGCGTTTGGCACAAAAATTGGAATTTTAAAACAAGAAGATTAATTTTCTACGAAAAAAGACTAATATTAAACGAAATACATGAATTTTCAACCAAACTGTTGAAGTTTCTACTAAAAAAGACAATTTTTTAATCAAAAATGGAACAGTTAAATTTTCACTTAAAAATTAATTTTTACCAAAAAAACAACGAATTTTTAACAAATCAGTTCAATTCTCAACCAATAAAATGGATTTTTAAAATTTGTTAAGCTGAAAAGTAAAAAATATTCAAAACCTTTGCCTTTTTATCACGAAAAGATGGATTTTAAATCAAGAAGATTAATTTTCTACCAAAAAAGACTAATATTCAACAAAATACATGAATTTTCAAACTAACTGTGAAATTGTCTACTAAAAAAGACAATTTTTCAATCAAAAATGGAACAGTTAAATTTGCAGTTAAAAAAATTAATTTTTAACCACAAAACAACGAATTTTCATCAAATCAGTTCAATTCTCAATCAATAAAATGGATTTTTAAAATTTGTTAAGCTGAAAAGTAAAAAATATTCAAAACCCTTTGCCTTTTTATCACGAAAAGATGGATTTTAAATCCAGAAGATTAATTTTCTACCAAAAAAGACTAATATTCAACAAAATATATGAATTTTCAAACTAACTGTGAAATTTTCTACTAAAAAAGACATTTTTTCAATCAAAAATGGAACAGTTACATTTTCAGTTAAACAAATTAATTTTCAACCAAAAAACAACGAATTTTCAACAAATCACTTAAATTCTCAACCAATAAAATTGAGTTTAAAAAATTTTAAAGCTAAAAAGTAAAATGTATTCAAAAAATTTGCCTTTTAATCTCGAGAAGATTAATTTTCTACCAAACAATTCTAATATTCAACAAAATACAGAAATTTTCAACCCAACTGTTGAAGTTTTTAATAAAAAAATACAATTTTTTAATAAAAAATGAAACAGTTAAATTTTCAGTTAAAAAAATTAATTTTCAACCAAAAAATCAACAAATTTTCAACAAATTAGTTAAATTCTTAAGCAATAAAATTGATTTAAAAAAATGTAAAGCTAAAAAGTAAAATGTATTAAAAAACCTTTGCCTTTTATTCCCGAAAAGATTAATTTTATTCAAGAAGATTAATTTTCTACAAAAAAGTCTAATATTCAACAAAATACATGAATTTTCAAACTAACTGTGAAACTGTCTACTAAAAAAGACAATTTTTCAATAAAAAATGAAACAGTTAAATTTGCAGTTAAACAAATTAATTTTCAACCAAAAAACAACGAATTTTCCACAAATCACTTAAATTCTCAACCAATAAAATTGAGTTGATCTAAAAAGATGAAATTTCAACAAAACAGTCGAATTTGTAACCAAAAACGATAACTTTTAAATAAAATTGTTGAATTTTTATTAAAATAATTAAATTTGCAACCAAACAGTTTACATTTATAACCAAAAAAGATCAAATTTCTACCCAAAGAGATGAATTTTCAATGAAGAAACATTTTGCAGTCAAGAAAGAAAATTTTTTTAACTAAGTTGTTGAATTTTCAAACAAGTTTTAATTTTCAACCAAGAAAAAGAGGAATTTCCAACAAAATAGTCAAATTTTCAACCACAGAGATGAATCTTAGATACAAAAAGAAATTCACAAAAAGCATAATAGTTGATTTGATGTTAAATTTTCAACCCAAAAATATGAACTTTCTACCAAAATAATTGAATTTTCCAACCAAGCAAGAGGAATTATCAACAAAATAAATGAATTTTAACTAAAAAAGACGATTTTTCACCCAAAACTAGAATATTTGAATCTTCAGTTAGGAAAATAAATTTCAAACCAAAAAAACAACGAATTTTCAACAGAATAGTTAAATTTTGAGTAAAAAAAAAATAATTTTCAAACAAATAAAATTTATTTTCAACGAAATAGAATAATTTTCAAACAACCAGCTGAATTTACAACCAAAAGTTTAAATTAATATAAAAAAGATCAATTTTCCACAAAAAATAGAATAGTCAAATTTTCAACTAAATGAAATTTTAACTAAAATTATGAATCTTCAATCTAAAATATGAACTTTTAACCAAACAGTTTAATTTTCAACAAAATACATGAATTTTTAACTAAAGAATATCAATTTGAAACCAAAAATAAAATAGTTAAATAATCAGTTATAAAAATAAATTTTCAACAAAACAAAATCGAATTTTCAACAAAATAGTTATATGTTTAAGCCAAAGTGATGAATTTCAACAAAAAAATATTTAAATTTCGAAAAGATTAGATTTTAAGTAAAAAAAAAAAGAATTTTAGATTTTAAGTAAAAAAAAAAAATTTTCAACAAAGTAGTTACATTTTCAAACAAAGAAATAAATTTTTAACTAAAATTATGAATCTTCAACCAAAAATAAAATAGTTAAATTTGCAGTTAGAAAAATAGATTTGTAACGAAAAAAACACGAATTTTCAACAGAATAGTTCAATTTCCAACCAAAAAAATTAATTTACAACGAGAAATATTAAATTTATATAAAAGAAGATAAATCCATGAAAAATGGAATAGTTACATTTTCATTTGAATAAATGAATTTTCAACTAAAATGAATCTTCAACAAAAAAATTAATTGTTAACATACCATAACCTCAGGAATCCCTAAAAAAATCAGAGCGGCAGTTACTTTGAATATTCTGATAAATTGTTCTTTCTACTAGGGATAAGAAGGTAAAGTATTCCACGAATATTTCCAGCTGTACAGAATTCATTTTTTTCTGCGTAGGTTAGTTTAGGGGGGTTTTAAAATGACAAACCATAGCCTGAGGACCACCTCCGAAAATCATAGAGGCAATAACTTTGAATATTCTCAAAATTGTTCTTTCTCCCAAGGGCAAGGAGAGAAAATATTCACTGAATGTCTCCAGATAAATAAAATTTTGTTGTACTGCCTGGGTGGGTTAAGGATGTATTAGAACGACAAATTATAGCTTGAAGACAACCTAAAAAAATCAGAGAAGCAATAACTTTTCATATTCTCAAAAAATGATCTTTCTCCCAAGGATGAGAAGAAAAAATATTCACGTTTTACGTTTTGGTAACCTATAATAGCTATATCTTCAGTCAATGAAATCATTCTTTAACAAGGTATTTCAACTTTCATTCAAGAGTTTGATTTTCTAACCAAAAATGGAATAGTTGAATTTTCAGTTTAAGAAATTGATTTAAAAAAAAAACGAATTTTCAACAGTCTTAAGCCAATAAAATAATTTTTTTCCAATTTGTTTGACTTTTAAATAATCATTTAATTTTTCGACGAGATAAGATGAATTTTCAATCAAAAATTGAATGGTTAAATTTTTTATTAGAAGCCATTTATTTTTAACCAAAACTGAATTAGTCAATTTTTCTGTTGAGAAAGTAACTGGAGAAAAAGCAAATTTGAAAAAAATGAGCTAAATCTTCAAATAAATAGCCAACTTTTTAAACAAACGAGGTGAATTATGAATTAAATGTCAACGAAAATATTTCTCGATTCTCGGAATATAGAGTTGCAAAACATTCAATTTACAAGATCTTTCTTTTAACGAAGTGGATAGATTTAGTCCCACGAAAAATATTCATGCTAGGCTTACCAAATCCCGTTGAAATTACCCACCCTGTTTAAGTTACCTCGACTCATCAAAAATATTTGCTCCACGCTCACCGAGTTTTGTTTGTGGGAAACTTACCTTGAAAATTTAAACAAAAAATACCTAGATATCGAGTCGACATTTGGAATAAGAATAATGATGCATATGTCAGAATAAATCGCAAATTCAATATTGATATAAATTCTTTGTAAAGTGAGAGTCAAATCAAATTTTTCACATTCCGCGACTATGTGAGCAAATGCATTAACATAAGTACTCACTCATGTAATTCTATGCCATATGTCATATATATATATATATATGGAAAGAAAAAATGTCAATAAAACTGTGAAATTCCTAAGCAAAAAGATGGGTTTGCAACCAAGAAAAATAATTTTTTGCAAAAAGGATGAGGTTTGAACAAAATACAGGAATTTTTAACTAAATGATTGAAATTTCGACTTAAAAGGATAGCTTGTCGATCGAAAATAGAATAGTTATATTACTAGTTGAATGTAATTAATTTTCAACTAAAAAGAAGACGAATTTTCAACCAAATATGTCAATCCAGCAATAAAAAGCTACTTTTACAAAAAAAAATATTGTTAGTTAATTTTATATTAGAATATGAAAAAATTTAGGCACGCTCTCAAATAAAAAATTCCTTTACAAGTATATGAAAAAAAAATGATTTATTGGGATTTTCAGGGTAACCCTTTTTAATATCAATATGAATTTTTCTAAATGTTTGGAATGGTTATAATCTAATTTATATGATAACCTGTGGTAGAACGCTTAACTTGTGAGTATACACAAGATTTCACCAATTTGAACCGATTTCACAAAGATATCACAAAGATTTCACAAGGATTTTAATTGTTTTTATACTGGTTTCAAACGATTGGACATGGATTTCTAACTTTCCACGAAGATTCCAATGATTTTACAAAGGCCCCAAAGATTTCACAAAAATTTTCGAAGATTCCAACAAATTAAAACAAAATTTTAAATCATTTCAAAATATTTCGAAATACCCCAAAAATTTTAAAGATTTGAAAATAGTTAAGAAGCTCAAGAAGGTTTCGAAAATATATTAAAATATTTTAATGGTTTCCATACGGATGTCAAAACATTTCATAAATATATCTTACATTCCAAAAGATTTCAAAGTGTTTCCAAAGATTTTAATGATTTCACTAAGGCGTCGCAGATTCCTATATATTTTAAATATTAAAAGAAAATTTTTGTATTTCAAGGATTTCACAAAGATTTAAAAAATTGCAGAAAAATTTATAAGATGTCAAAAGTATTCACAGAGATTTGCCGTTGCATCGCATTGATTCGACTTACACATCCCATTAAATTCCTCTTCATATCATAGCCTTTAAATTGATTTAAATCGCTGGCAATATTTTATAGCAATATAATACTAATATTAATATATTATATTGACAAAACGTTCGACACGTTGGGCCAAAACTGTCTTGAGTCTGTGAGAAAAAAAAACAGAATTATATTTCGAGCAGCTAATTTATAAAAGATTTGATCAAGAATGGAATCACATTTTTCTGGCAAATTTTCAGGGTGTCTACCTGACCGGAAAATGAAGAAAAATGTTTTCCTGAAATGTACTGTATATTAGACTTTTTCGAAATAGTTAAAAAACGAATTTGAAATATGAAAATATTTCAAAAAATTTAAAGCAAAATGTAAATTTTTGAAGATTTCGAAAAATATTTCAAAGCTTTTTAAGAAATAAAAACTTTTTCTAAATTCCTGGGAAAATTTAAATTGATGTTTTATTTTGAAAATAAATTTTAAGAGAAAATTGACAAGGATTTCAAAAGATTTTAAATTATTTTCTAAAATTTCGAAAAAGAATGGGAAAGATTTTCAAGCAAAATCTTTCCATTAGAAAGATGGCAACATTTTATAAAAAATTTGAAGAAAAAAAAATCAAAATGTTTCAGGATTATAAAATAAATAATAAAAATAAATATAATATAATAATAAGAATAATAAATAAAAATAATAATGAAAATATTTCTCATAATTCATGGGATAATTCAAAATGATTGTTTAGTTTCAAAAATTAATTTTAAGATAATAAAAAATATATATATTTTAACATTTCAAAAGATTTTCAAAATTGTCAGAACAGAATCTTGAATATTTCAAGGCAAGTATTTTAATTTTTCAGAATTTCAAGAAAAATTTCGGAAGAATTGGAAGAATTTTAAAAGATATTTAAAAGGTTTGCATGTTTTGAAAATGGTTAAAAAAGCTTTTTAAAAGTTTCAGAGGTTTCAAAGAAATAAAAGAATTTCTTGAGATTCCTGGGAAAATTTTTTATTACTATTCATTTTGAAAAATCAATGTTTGAAGAAAATTTTAAATAGTTTCAAAATATCATTATAATTTCCAAATATTTGTACGAATTTCGAAAATATCTGAAAGATTCAAGAGCAATTTTTTTAATTTGGAAAGATTGTTCAAAATTTTAGGAATATTTCGAGTCAGTTTAAGAGACATTCATTTTCTAAACTTCTAAAAATCCTATATATCTTTCAAACTGACTCGAATTTTTCCTAAAATATTTCAAAAACCTGAAAAATAAAAAATTATGCTTTTTCAACATATCTGGAAGCTTCAAATTTTTTTTGGAATTTTGTCAAGAATCTTAGGAAAACTATGTATTTATTTAACCTTAAAAAAAAAAAGATGAAATGAAGTTAAAAAAGTAATGAGTGGTGGAGATTGTTATTTTATATTTTAAATTATTTATCTCCCAAAAAAGATAGTTTTGATTTTTTTTTCCTTTCATGACTGAAAAATCTTTTTTGGGACAAAATTTGAACTATTTGGTTGCAAATTCGTCTTTTTGTGTTGAAAATTAATATGTTCTTGTGAAGGATTCCACTATTTTGTTGAAAATTTCTCAAGAATCCAACTGGCTTAATCAAATGAGAAATTTGCAACAGTGATGTGAAGGTCGGTGGATCTGGTAGAAATACAATAAATTTGAAAAATCATTTGTTACGAAAACATTCTGACAATCTACTGGTAAAAAAGAATTAATAACAAATTCAAACAAAAACAATGATAAAACTCAACAATTAAATGACTTTTATTTCATTGTCTTCATTTTTTCAGAATACTGAAAAGAGCGGATTTTCTTCTTCGAGATAAAATCTGTTCTACAGTCAACAATCGACGACGCTTTCGAGCAAGTGAAATCATTTGAAGGTAAAGTACGGTGCATTTCTTAAAAAATATAAAATCTAAATAACATGAATATATCAATCTACGAACCATTGATATATAATAAAAATAAAGAATGTATGAACTATTAATCTGAAACAAGAACAAGAAGCTTAGTATGAAAATAACGTCTTTCTCAAGGCCATATGATACTTCGACGAAGAAATTTTCATGGATTTATTTTCTGTTTTCAATTTCATACATGCTTTCTCACATACTTTTATCTATTTCAGCAATAATTCATCTTATACTAATTATCTGTAAAAAAATTGGACATAGACGTATGCGGTCATATTCTCTACAGTGTACTAAATTTATTTATATTTTTGAAATGAATTGCGATTACTTTAAGTATATATCAACCTCATATTGAAGTGTGTAATACTTCCTCTCAGAAGGAGGTTCAAAGTCCACACAAATAACAAATGCAGTTTCGTATATGATCGCTAAAGATAACTTGCCACTAAACACCGCAGCAAAAGAAGGTTTTGAATATCTGATGAGAATAACTGTTTTCTTATATTCTTCACCTTCAAGAAAAACAATTACAGGACGGATGGAAGAAAAATATGACTTTCTGACGGAGTGCATAGAAAAGAAACTTGGAACTGTTAATTATGTTTCGATCACAGTTGATTTATGGACAGATACACTGAATACTGTCACGTACTTCGGAACGACTGCGCATTACGTATTTGAAAATTAGTTACAATCCACGACGATTGGGGTAACAGAAATGACTGAAAGACACACCAGTGAAGTTATTGGCAAATGGATGAAAGCTGTTTTGGATGAATGGCACATTGAAGATTCAAACGTTGTTGCGTTTATAACTGACAATGCATCTAAAACCGTTAAAGCAGTTCATGATACGTTTAGGGCGAGCAGACATCTCCCGTGTTTTGCGCATACACTAAATTCAACTGCTACACAGACAATGGACTTTGCAGATGCTAATACATTGTGTTCTGAGGTCAGCTAAAATAAGTCCGATTTTGAAGAAATCGCATCCTACAGTTAAGAAAAACTTTCGCCTATGCGGATGGACTTTAATTTCATTGAAGGAAATATTTGCTTGAATTAAAATCACATTCTACGATATCAAATACCTAATTTTTAGACATACAGTCTAACTCCGACAACTTTCCAAATTTGGGGATGTAGGGGCGGAAAATTCCAGGAAATGCGGACTTAGCGGATGCCCCTCTACTAGCACGATATTAGGTACGCGCATGCGTAAGAGTGATGCGCAAATCATGAGCAAAATAGCACCCGTAGTGGGAGAACCCCAATTAGTATGCGTGCTGTACGTGTGATGACGTTTTAAGGGGAGTGTACACTTATCGGATGGCAAGTTATCGGAGTTGGACTGTAAATCTGTTATTTCTTTCAACCAACATCAATGTTCCTTTGCTTGATTAATACTTCACTCACTGAAACAAATAATAATTTGGAACAATTATTTCATATTTCTGTTTCAAATACAACCATTCTTGCATTGGAGAAAGGTCTTACAGGACGTACGATTTTTTATAGTATGATCATTTTATTGAATCAAGTCAATTTTCTTTGACTCAAGGCATTTTTTTATCAGAATAGATTTCAATAAAATACATAGTTTTTCATCAGAAAGGGTTGAATTTGATTAATTAAATATCGTAAGAATGAAAAAAAAAATAAATTTGAAAACTGCGAAATTTTAAAAAATTTTAACACAGTATTGGCAGTACAACTAGGCCCTGTGAACCAAATGCTGTCAAACACAGCGTGGTATGTAATTGATATAATTCGACAGAATGTTAATAGCTATGAAAAAATCGAATAATGTATTGAAAAGGGATCTATGAACAATTAAAATAGTTATTTATAAACATTTGTAATTTTTTTTTTAAGTTCATGAGAGAAAAAATTCTCCATTTTTGAAATGAATCAATATTTTAATTATCAAATTCATTCGTTTTGGTGAATTAAATCTATTGAACCATGTAAAAACCTTCTATGTCCTATCAACAATAAACAATGAACAATAAGCAATAATAAATAAATAATAAACCATAAATAATTCAAAAGTGCAGACGAAATCGCTTTTCCTATCCTCAGAGGTTCATTTTACAATCAAAAATCCTCTTTTTCATCACATGAGTATCCCTTTTTTTATTATTTTACCAACAGGCCAAATCTCTTTTGGGGTGAGCGTAACTCACTCGGTTCTCGCCTCGATACACGATCGGGGTTCAAAGAATTCATATGGGAAGAGTGGAAAAGGAAATTCTAGGAGTATGTAGAAAGTTTTTATCAATCTAGAATTTCGGATTTAGCATTCCGATGCTATAAAATTTCGTATGATTTTAATTATTTTATAATATCTGAAACCACCAAATTCTACTGTTTTGAATTATTATATCTGTTATGAAATAACCCAATTTGCGAAATAAAATTGTTCCAGATTGATCTTAAGGTGAAGGGGAATCAGCTTCAGTTGAGGAATTTAACATTCCGATGCTATAACTTTGATCATTTAATGATGTCTCAAACAACTTATTGATGAATGTAATATTCTGACGATAGTTTTTCTCATGCTTTTAATCATTGTATGATATCTGAAAAGACCAAATAATATTGTTTGGCTTTGTAAAATCTGTTATGAAACAGCCTAGTTTCTGAAATATACATTTCCAAGTTTAATCTGAAAGTAAAAGGATATCATAATAATTGAAACGACCAAATTCTGTCTTCATTTTCCATTGTGAAATTTAACATTCCGATGCTGCAATTATCATTATAATTTTAATCACTTTATGATTTCTCAAACAAACAAATGATATTGTTTCGCTCTGCAACATCTGTTAGGAAACAACCTAATCTGAGGAACACAAAGTTTCAAGTTTAATCCAAAGGAAAAGGATATCAGTTTTAATTGAGGAATTTAACATTCCGATGCCATAATTCTATTGGATTTCTTTGTAAAGTCTGTTGTAAATTGACCCAATCTATGAAATACGGATTTTCAAGTTTAATCTAAGAATAAAGGGATATCAGTTTTAATTTAGGAAATTAACATTTCGATGCAATAATTTTCCTTATAATTTTACTCATTGCATGATATCTGAAACGACCAAATCATATATTTCTTGGCTCTGTAAAATCTGTTACGAAACAAACTAATCTGTGGAACTCAAATTTTCAAGTTAAATCTAAAAGTGAAAGGATATCAGTTTTAATTTATTAATTTAACGTTCCCATGCTATAATTTTCCTTATGATTTTAATCATTGTGTAATATTTGAAACAACCAGATTCTGTTGATTTTCTCTGCAAAATCTTTTCTGAAAAAACCCAATCTTTGGAATACGAATTTTCAAGTTTAATCTGAAAGTGGAGGAAAATCATTTTTCATTGTGGAATTTAACATTTCGATACTATAATTATCATTATAATTTTAATCACTTAATGATTTCTTAAACGACAAAATAATATTGTTTGGCTCTGTAAAATCTGTTATGAAATAACCTAATTTGTGCAAAACACATTTTCAAGTGTAATCTGAAAGTAAAAGGATATCAGTTTTAAGTGAGGAAATTAACAATCCGATGCTATAATTTTCCTTTTGATTTTAATTATTTTAAAATTTCCGAATAATAAAATGCCCAAATTTGAAAATTCCAGAAAAATACAATTCCCGAATAATAAAATTCCTGAAAAATAAAATTCCCGGAAGAGAAAATTTCCGAATAATAAAATTTCTTAATTATCAAATTCCAGAATAATAAAATTTCCGCTTTATAAAGTTCTCGAATCGGAAAACTCCAGAAAAATAAAATTCCACAACTGCAAAATTCCTGAATAATAAAATCTGCGACAGTTCATAATGTGGGAAGACTGAAAGATCCCAATTAATAAAATTCTTGAATGGTAAAATTTCCGAATAATAAAATGCCCAAATTTGAAAATTCCAGAAAAATACAATTCCCGAATAATAAAATTCCTGAATAATAAAATTCACGGATGAGAAAATTCCCGAATAATAAAATTCCCGAATGGGAAAATTCCCGAATAATAAAATTTCCTAATTATCAAATTCCAGAATAATAAAATTTCCGCATTATAAAGTTCTTGAATCGGAAAATTCCAGAAAAATAAAATTCCACAACTGGAAAATTCCAGAATAATAAAATTCCCGCATTATAAAGTTCGTGAATCGGAAAATTCCTGAATGATAAAATTTGCGACAGTTCATAATATGGGAAGACTGAAAAATCCCAATTAATAAAATTCTTCAATAGTAAAATTTCCGAATAATAAAATGCCCGAATTTGAAAATTCCAGAAAAATACAATTCACGAATAACAAAATTCCCGAATGGGAAAATTCTCGAATAATAAAATTTCTTAATTATCAAATTCCAGAATAATAAAATTTCTTAATCATCCAATTCCAGAATAATCAAATTTCCGCATTATAAAATTCTCGAATCGGAAAATTCCAGAAAAATAAAATTGCCCAACTGGAAAATTTCTGAATAATAAAATTCGCGAAAGTTCATAATATGGGAAGACTGAAAAGTCCCAATTAGGAAAATTCTTGAATAGTAAAGTTGAGGAATAATAAAATGCCTGAATTTGAAAATTCCAGAAAAATACAATTCCCGAATAAGAAAATTTCTTAATTATCAAATTCCAGAATAATAAAATTTCCACATTATAAAATTCTCGAATCGGAAAATTCCAGAAAAATAAAATTCCACAACTGGAAAATTCCTGAATAATAAAATTCGTGACAGTTCCTAATATGGAAAGACTGGAAAATCCCAATTAATAAAATTCTTGAATAGTGGAATTTCTGAATAGTAAAACGCCCGAACGTGAAAATTCCAGAGAAATACAATTCCCGAATAATAAAATTCCCGAATGGGAAAATTCCAGAATAATAAAATTTTCAAAGAAGAACGCTAGACAAAACAAGTATATATGTATGGGTAAAGTAACTGATAGCGTACCCAGAGGCAGACCAAGGGGAGAACGAAGGGAGTATGTGAATGAGGCAGAAAAGTGTGGAGACAAATAGTTTATATGAAATACTTGATGATATGTGTCAGTATAGTGAGAGACGCCTGAAAAGAAAAACCTTGGATACTAATAATGGGCCCAAGTAGTGAGCTTCATATAATGATTCTGTGAACCGCTTCCCCTAGGGAGCATGCTGGAGAGACTGGTAAGCGACTTGGGTCGAAGCAAAATTGCGGAAAGAACGTGTGATTTATATAAACGATACGGGAATAATAGATTATTTAAAAAAATTTCGCCCCTTTTTACTGCCTCGTACAATGATGTTATGAACTTCTCTCATATACCTTCCTCAATCCCCGGCTGGAACCATATGAGTCAAGCCTACACCGAAAGTGATATATATGTTGTCATTATTGTCACCTTCAACGCTCGCGTCCGCTGTTGAAGGGAAACCGCGGTAAAGGACGAATTCAAAAGTACATCATGCTCCTAACTTTGCACAAACTACAACAACATTGCAAAATATTTCAAACATCGCACTACATTAATTTATAAAATCCTCATTTCATAAGGTACTTACATTAGTCCGTGGCTATATATATGTATATATATATACAATTGAAAAATAAGGTTGACAACCACCAGAGGGTCCCACTGGGAGCGACTGCCATCTAAGCAATGACTCCGGCTCCCAGTAGGACCGCGGTAAACCCCACTCATGGCCGCGCTCCAACTGGGAGCCGATAACAAAATACGTCATCAAACTCATTCGGCTACGGTGCTCTGCCTAGATAAAAATTATGCTAAAAAATAATAACCTAGTAATTTTCCATACATATGTGCACAAATGAGGTAAACACATGCCTGATGAAAGTGTTTTGAAGATGTGCTTGCCAATAGAAGTCATTCTACTTAAATTACTTTTTAGTGATTAATAAACTTAATAATTAGTGTTGTTAAGCTTGGGCGACCAATGTTATTCCTCAAATGAAAGTTGAATAAAGAATATATTGAAAATATATGATAATTACGTGCGCAAATGAGGACTGATCCATTCCTTGTCAGATGATTAGTCATAAAAATTACTCATTCAGTCGTTGCTCACTTGTATACGCATGTATTAAAAATTATCAAATATTCTTTTAGATAGTATTTTTTACTCCAAACATATCCCGATGAAGAAATTGTGAAAAAGAACATAAAAATAGCGTCGTCAGATTTGGTCGACTAGGATCTTTTTCGTTTTTCGCGATGTAACATAAGCTCAAATATACCAAAAAATCGCATTTTTCGCATTTTTAGGTTAGGATATCTCAAAAACTTGAAGTGCTGGGAAAATTCTGACCTCGAATTCAAATTCTACGCAGAAAATTACATCGAAAATGATCCTCAGTTAGCCAACCACAATCGCAATTTATTTTCAGTTATTATTTATACTTAGCAGATTTTTAAAATAATTTCTCTGTTTTCACCCCCCCCCCCCCACCATTTTCTTTCGAGAACCCAAAAAAAATTGATATCCAAATTTGAGACAAATCGTTTAATATTTCGGGGTGGCGCAAATACCATTAAGCTTCCCATTGATTTAACATGGAAACAAGTCAGCTTTTTGTAAATCTAATAATTTACAAATAGAATAAAAATTAATCATAAATTTTGAGGGTGAATGAATTCAAGCCACTCTTATGGGTTTCCAAAGAAAACCCCATGAGAGACAAATTTGAATTGTACGTGATAATGCCGTTTATAATCGCTTTTTGAAAGATTTTATTTTCATAAATATTTATTAATTGTCAACCGAAGAATACCTTGAAATTTTCTAACTAATTTACAATTGTTTAAACAAGTTTAAATTCTTTTAACATTTGTTTTTTTCACGTAAGTCGCGAAAGGAACTCGTTTTCTAGATCTTATGAGTTGTTTAATCAATGATCTCAATTAAATAATTTGTTTAAATAATTTCACAATTATTTAAATAATACGTGCTTGTTTAAGTATACAGTTAACCTGAAGAAAAAACAATCTCACCAAATTATCGAAACATTTCTGTATTTTTAAGTACTAATTTGTTCTCTAAGATTACTCGTAAATTTTTTAACAAATTTTACAGGAATTTCAGGATTTCAAGGAATATCAAAAGATTTCACTAGATTAGGGCATTCTTAGGATTCGAAAAAAAATTATAAGATTTAATCTTTTTTCGTTAAAAGTTCAACTACTTTTTTAAACATTTATTTTATCGGTTGGAGATTTTTTACTATTTTGTTGAAAATTCGTTCTTTTATTGGATGGAAATTAATTTTTTTAACTGAAAAATTAGGTATTCCATTTTTTGTAAAAGATTAAAGGTTTTAAGTTAAAAATTCAGCAATTTGGTTGAAAATTAACGCATTTTGTTGTCAAATTATGTTTTTTGGTAGAAAATTAATCTTCTGAATTGTAAATTTAACTCCTTGATGAAAAGTTTAACTTCTTGGTTATTATTATTATTATTATTATATCATTAAGCCGTTTCCCTTTCGGGGTAGGCGTGAATTGCTCGGTGGTAAAGTAATTCAAATTTGTACAATTGTGCATGAACTCACTGCTGATTCAAATATGTTTGCAAAGTAGTGTTGGCTGAAGCCTAAAAATACGTATTTACTACAAAAATTTCACCTGAAGTAGTTTATCAATTTCTCAAAATCATAACTACTTTCACATTAGTTCTTCCAAAAAACTTCATGACAATTTCTTCATTTTCCGCCGGATTTTGTAAGAAAGTGTAAAGATCTATCAGAATAAAAAACAAGATGTTGAATATATTGGTTTTCAACAATGTAAGGGTGAATATGCTAATTTAATAGTTAGTGCTTCAAATTTCAATTAGTAATGTTCCGGTTAATTTTGTAAGTGAACTACACCATTCTCGCTGTAAAAATATTTGGGCAATATGTCTTGTAAAATAATATATTTTGTCCCAAAACGATTCAGAAACTTGAACACGCACAGCCTGTCTGACTTGGAATCATTTAGCTATTGACTTATTTTGGATTTTTTTTTATGTTCGAGGTAATTTATCAAAGGCAGATAGAAATAACTACCGGTAGCGATTTTTTTCTTATCCTGCGTTTTTCCTTCTTGGCAGATTTTTTTGTCTTGTAAATTGTGTATTTAATATTTGTCTCTACTTTTCTTTAGTTGTATTTGGCAGCGCTTAAGCCTTTTTGCGCACGAATTGAAAGATGTCACGTGAATCTCAAAAACTAAAGAAAGATTTTTCACAACATTTTTTCTGCAATATTTTTTTTCTTTTGCATAGCGTATCACCAAAATCTGATATAAACCATATTAAGTTAGGCCTATTGTGATATAAATGTAATTCAAACTAATGTATCATCAAAATATAATATAAACCACATAAACTTAAGTTACTTAGTCATTTTGCGCGATCACTTGATCAAGGTCTTATACAAATACAGTTACAGATAAAGAAATTAAAATTATGCTAGAGACATGATATATATTGAAATTTCACGAAATTTTAGGATAACTTTTTTCAATTAATTATAAATTAAAATGATAAATTCAATCAATTTTCCGGAACTTTGCTATAGGACTCAGGGTTAGCCCATGATCTTATACTAGTGACTGGAAGCAAAGTCTTGGCCTTAGCTTTATTTTCGGGCTTGGGCTCCGGAGCTAGAGAGATGAGGCGTGCTAATCGGGGTCCGGTACGTTGCGGCGACCCCTGGTGGAGCCCGGCCTGGCCCGCGGAGGACGAAGCCTGACTTGACGAAGTCTTGCCCAGGGCGGCCGGCTTAATCTCCGGTTGAAGGGGCCTAGCGCGTGATCCCTGATATACGACAAATTTTATGTGTTGTTCAGGCTTCCTGGACGAATGTTGTCGAAATGTTCGCTTGCTAGAGCGGGAACTGCTCTTTCCACAGCATCTAGTTTATTCAAACAAAAAGATGTTTATGAATTTTTTTACGAAAAGAAAATATTTTTGAGGAAGAATCGTAAATTTGGTCTAAGCGACTTGTTCTTCTGTAGATTTTTTACACCAATAGAATACTATCACCGATTTTACACACCCCTCTCCAAAAAGGAAATTTACATAGATATTTTCATATTTGCAAAAAATGTAGCAACAATTCAAAAATGTGGGATTCCGTGAAAAATTTTGTGTATTTGTTTTCTTTAAACATTGAAAACATAAACAGAAGATTTTCTGGATAACTCTGCCTTTTTTATTTTCAATCGTATTTTTTGAATGGGTGCGCTTATATAAGAAAGACATCCTATCAGTTCTATGTAGTTGCGAGAACTGTTGTGAATCACTCGAAAAATATTTACATACATACATAATAATTAAAAACTAAACGCGTTTAAGCTGAAATAGTGATAATTTTATCAATTCATTTGATAACTGAATATCGTCTTGATGGAGTATTTTGTTTTGAAAATTTCGCGAATGGAATGATTAAAAAAATAATTGATTCATTTGAATGGTTTTGTTTAGTGGTATTCATGGAAATGCACGTATTGAAAAGATTTTTTGTTTCGCGTCAGTAAAGCGGGGCGAAATAGATAAACCGCAAAATTAATTCTCGTATTTTCATTTAGAAGCAATTAATTGTGTATGCGTGATTGAAAAAAAGTTGACCCATCCTATTGAAAATTTGCGCAATATGCCCTTCATTTTGTTTCCACAGAGCTGCCAATGACACACAATCGCGTTCAATTATAATGAAGTAAGGTAAAATGAATTATTTAGGAATATGATTCTAATCGTTGCGTTTTTATTTCATTCTCGTATTCAAAAGTTTCCCAATATTGCATCCGTATTGTTTTAATGAAATTTGAAATGTTACACCATCACGTTTTTGTTTCAAACTCTTCTATTTTCCACGTCCCCTTTCCAGATTTCTCATTGAGCTGAATGCAAGATTCAAAAATCCCACACACAAAATAATGTTATCTTATCAATTTGCAAACTTGACAATTTCCCATCTGATGGGTTATTTTTACTGTTTTCTGTGTACTATTTTTAAATTAGTTTCAAGCTGCTCCAAAGAAACACTCAAAATCATGGATTATATAATCATTTTCTGAAACAATATTTTCTTTCTTTTTTGCACATTTATACAAGCACTCACACCATAATTAATTTTCTGCTGTTGTCTGCAATTCCAATATCTTTGTGTCTCTTATTATACTTTGCTTCCCTTATTCTATTACCATATAATTGTTTTTGCACATATGCTGCGTTATTCTTATTCCTTTTGCGAGATCTAATTCTTTTTCCCACTATTCATCTGCTTCCATTACCCCTATCTCATTCCTATTCAAGAATTTCTCTCTTCCGTTACTGTACAAATCTGTCCAACCTCTCTCTTTTTTCTTCCCAACACGCTTTCACCCATACGCTTGTTTCATTATCCTTAATTCTTTTTTCAAATCCTAAAGCTCTCAGTCCTCAATGAACGTCAATCCCATAGTTCAAACCCGTTTCCTATTCGACCAAATATTTTGGAGTACTAAAATCTAAACACAATGCCCATCGAACGTAGTCTAAGAAAACTGTATCTAGCTCTTTTCTCGTTTTCCGTACCCATATTTCAACCTTATATGACATTACAATTTTCACCAAGTAAGAGAAATGCTTCATCTTACCTTCAAAATCGCCTTTACAAACCCTTTTTTCCAAACCCAATGTCTTTCTCATTGCTATTATACATTTGGATCTCAATTCTTTGATGTGCTCTTCAGATTAACTTTCCTATCAAACGTATTTCCTAAGCATTTTGAAAACTCTACCTCTTCAATTATTTTCTTTCCCCAACTCCAATTTAATTTCTTCACATTACCTTTTCTTTTTGTTGAATATCAATGCTTTCGTTTTTTTCCACATCCAGAGTTAGCTCTCTTTCCCTCACAAAGGACCGTTAAACCCCGAACATAATATTTAGCGCTCCTTGGTTCCTCGCTAAAAGTACAATGTCATATGCGCACACTAAGTACCGCACTTTCCAGTTTTTAATTTTAACGCCGCCCTGTCTCAGGCCCATGTTTGTCTGGAACTCTTCGTCAGCCTTTCGCTGGTCCTCACCTTCACCGTTGTTCTCTCATATATCTTCCTCAGCTTCCAGATGAGGTGCAAGTCGATCCCGGCCGCCTGCAGAAGCGCCCAAAGCTTCTCTCTGTTGACGGTGTCAAAGGTCGCCCTGAGGTCCACGAACGCAGCAAGTAATCTCGCTTCCTTCTTTAGCACCGACGACTGTGCCAGATGTCTCAATACAAAGACGTTCTACATCGTGGCCAGCAGGATTCCTCTACTTTCTATTATCTCCTCCAGTTTTCTTCTGAAAATGTCGGTGTAGATTTTGTACCCTGATAACAGGAGTGATATACCTCTGTAGGTACTGACCTAATTCTCGTCCCCCTTTTTGTATAGGGGGAGGACGATACTAACCCTCCAATCATCTGCTATCTCGCCCTGGTTTTTGGAAAAAGAAACGAACTGGTAGCAAGTCGGCTTTCTGTTATTCACGCCACAATCACGGATTTGTGAAAAGAAATTCCCAGCAGGATCCGTTTTGATAAACGCTGTTTTTAAGTTCTGGAATCCGAGGTCTTTCAGCTTTTTCCACAGCAGTTTAAATCCTATCAAAGTTAATTTAAAATCCTTCAAGGTGGGAGGTTTCTGCACAGAAGACTTTTTGTGTCTTTTTCAACATACCTCATCCGAGAAATTTCCTGATACGCTTCATCGAAAAACTGAAGATGAAAGCTATATTCTGTCAAGAGTGTTCGGAACTCGATGTGCTTGTCGTGTTTGACTGGGCCATTTAATGCATCGGTCAATTTGTTCCCGAAGAACAAAATCTTCCCGTAGTATTCCCTCCCGTAATTCGAAATCCTTGTTCAAAGGATTATTTCGTAGGCATTTGATAAGGTGAGGAGGAGCATACAGAGGGATGATCTTCATATAATGCACAATGTATGTGCTATCTAAAGAGAAAAGACATTTTAAAACATTTATTCGCATAAATTTATAAATGCAAGTCCTTACCGAAAAACGTATGTACTTGTGCATACGTATTCTTCACTCTTCAGCTTAATTGTGTCTTGAATGAGAGTTTTTTTAGCAGCCTGTTTGCTAGTACCTCCATCACATACTGAGGCAATGATACTGAAACCAGCATCCTTTATGGCCACAATAACTCCTTTGATGCTATATAGTAGTTAAGCAGTGGTGTTTGTTTACTGTAAAAGCAGAAGGACACTATGATCTTATTTCCGGAGTTGACGGAACGGAACATGAATACCAGGACATGGTCAGCAAATTTATCGGTGCGAACGTTTCCCCAGTCCTTGAATCCAATAATCTCATTCAGTTTCTTATCTTATCGTAGTCCAGTTCCTAGAAGCAGCTCCTCCCAAATTTAAATCATGAGTTTGTCCTTCTCACTTGAACCTTTCGCAGCCTCTTTCAATCTCCTTCTTGTGTCGTCCTTGACGCCAGCATCCAAATTGATTTTCTTCAAAAGTATTTTGAAGGTCATAGGACTAGGATGTGGTAGGAAAGTGCGCATGTACCTATAGCACTTCGTAGATGTTTTAAATATTGATAGGCAAATAATTTCGTCCTCCAACTGTATCTCTTCTGCCTTGTAAATCTTTGTCAAAATTACGAAGTAACATATCGATGAATTTTCTTTGTACAAAGGACAATTTCTTATAAATATTAGAAAATTACTTTGTATCTCGACGTTCGCTTACATCCTTTTCACGAAGCCTAAGACAAATATATATCCCCGGTCCTCTACAGAAGGAAGTCTCAAATTTTGGCCATTGATCTGGGAAAGCTCTTTCGAGCACCCTCCAGGTGGCCTCCCTGAAGAGCTCAAACTGCTCCGCAGTGAGCAGTGAGCAGTGAGCAGTGAGAGTTTATTCTCTGTAAGAATTTCCGAATAAGCTTGTATTGTTCGATAACATGTTTTCTACCGCCAAAAAATCAACACGAAAACAAGATTTTTGAGTCCAAACAGTAAAAAAGAGCTAGTTTCGGAATTCTGAGTTTGGATTCGGATTCAGCGACACGAAATCCTAAGGATGTGACTACGCTGGTTTGATGAAACATAAAATTTTTTTCAGCAAGGTTTTACGGTATTGTTTTCCCAGCGGAACAAAAAAGTCCACTTCTATGTATTTTTCGCCATTAAATCCAAATTTATTGTAGAGATTGGAAAAACACGGTTTTTCTTCACACATTTTTCAATGCAAAACTAGCCAAGAGAACGATATTTTTTTGGGTTAGATTAAAACCTGAGGGTGATGGTGGAATTCTAACCCTGAATTCGGATTCAGCGGCCCAAAATCCATAGGATGTGAATACTCTTGTCCATCGGACAAACTACTTTTCTTGTGGGGCTGTGTAATGTTTAATATTTAGAGCCTGTGAAAGAGTTCTAACTACTCTAATGTACCGAAGGTTCGCTGCCAAATTAATTCTACTAATTTTTCCAATTTTGTGGGACCCTGATAAACATCTCAATAATTCAACATGCTTCCTTTTTCGCCTGCCCTTTCGCCGTTGGATCTCAATAATGAAAGTATTTTCTTTTGAATAACTGATGCGCTGACTCTAGTTTCAATTTTAGGTTATTGAATTTGAAGAAAAATGATATAGCAAACAGATAGTCAAATTCCAAAAGAATCAAGAAAAACAAAAGTGATTTCATATTCGACTTGCCCTAACTCATAGCTACAGCCACACTTAATTCGCCAAAGAGAAGGAAGCAGCGGGCAAGGATTAGATTTCTCGATTTTGAGGTAGGCTGTAAGTAGTCAGGTTCACACCTTTTCCTGAACCGTCGCACTTCGTAGAGAACTGCACGGGGCCCGATTTGCCTTTTTCATTCTAGCTGTACTAAGCTGATTCGCAGAATCGACCCAACCTTCACGGTAGGAAACGATCGCTGCTGGTTTTGATTTGAAATGGCTACACGCATGTACGTCGTTATGTCACTTAAATTCGCGTTCTGTCTCTCGTCGACTGGAGATCCGAATGTGTTTTACGACCGTTTGTAGATCTGTCTGGGTGAGTCCATTAAATTTGTCAAACTTAGTTTATATATAGTGTGAAGTATTATATATAATATTCATTTGTTTTATATAAAAAATGTATAAAACAAATGAATATATTATGTATAATACTTCACACTTTATATAAACTACATGTAATATTTCCGCGTGGGCGGTAAATTTGATGAATTACAAGTTAAATTACAACTGATCGGTCTTATTATTTTCACTGTTTACAGTGATTGTTATCAATTTTGAAGAATGTAGGTTAGAACGTGCGACTGCTTATTTGTTTTTCACATTGTTACCACAAGTAGCAAAGCGGTTAGAGTGAAAAGCGACAGTCCGTATGGAAGGCTGGGAGGGGGGGGGGGGGGGTAAAATAAACCAGCTCATCGATTACGGCGAATCGCGTGTTTTGTTTTTAACTGTAAACATAACCTATACTTGTGTCTCTTGGATCGAGAATGATTCGCAACGTTCTCCTTTGTGCTCGTATTGGTGGAAAACAAATGTCACGGCGATTTGTATCTAACTTGCGTAATCGATACGGAACTTACGACTTTCGAACTCGGGCTTTCTCCTCGATTTTGAGGTTAGTTCGCCCGCCTATTATTCTCCTACACATATAATCTTCATGTGTGTAGGATTAGTTTGCATATACAATATTGATGGAGACATATCGTTTAGGAAGTGATATCATTTTTTACAGTTATTAACGATTTCACCTTTATTTGGAACGGTCGTTTTAGTTTTACGATTAGGAATACATTTTTTAAGTTGGGTTATTTTCATAAATAATGTTTTTTTTTGCTTCCTTTGTCCATTTACTATTATTTTTCAATAATTGCTAATCTTACATTTGTTGAATATACATATATTTATACAGGGTGTCTAGCGTCGTGGAAATCCTTGAAAACGTGGAAAAGTCCTTGAATTTTTTTTTGCCTGGAAAAACCTTGAAAATTTCTTGAATTTTCCTCATGGTCCTGGTATTTTCATTTCCTTAAAGAAAAAATAGGTTTGACTAAGTTATTCCATACCGTTTGTACAGTGTGGCCGTGGGTCAGAAAAAAAATCAGGGATAAGTCAGGGAATTTTATTTGACTGGGAAAGTCATGGATTTTGAAATAAGAAATCTTGCAAAAGTCAGGGAATTTCAATAAGAGGTACTTCAAATGTCAAGGATAATAAATTTGAAACTCTTTAATTTGAATTTGAAATTGTTTCATTTCATTTATAAAAGATTCCATGTTGAAAATGTAACAAGATTAAGATTGTGGTATTTGCATATTAATGGTCAGGGAAAATGAAAAATTGGTCAGAATAAAGATGGAGAATTTTGAAAATGATCTCAAACTAAGTAACTGGTTAATAATGTCTTCCAGGTAGGGTAGGTACGACACGTGAACATCCGGTGCACAAACAATTCCAACGATTTCCGTCAGTTTCATCAAGCATTGCCACACATCGTCATGGGCATCAATTTTATATCCTACGAAAATCGGAAAAACTCGAAGAACATTTAAATTCTGCTACGCCCCATCCATAAGTTTGACCCCTTTCTCTGGTACAGTAGCTGGCTTATGCCATTGATAAGCATTACAATAATTGAACTCTTCTATTTTTTAATTAAGAAGCGCGTAAGTAATCTAACCCTTTGAAACAAAATACCTAATCATAAGTGGTGAATCGCACGCTACAGCTCCTTCGAGTTAATCGTGTGCAAGGTATGGGGGCAATCCAGCATTGGAAACATGGAATGAGTTTAATTTTTTGAAAATTGAATCAAATTTAACGCCCTGAAAATCCTTAAGCTTCCCCTTTTTTGCAAAGACTCGTTGTAGGAGATGAATATTCGTTCTTCGTACTCAATACGGATATATTCAGAGTCATCCTGACTGTGCATATTCTCGTCATCTCCATAATTTTCTTCTTCATCTTCTTCTTCATCTACTTCTTCATCTTCATCATCATCTGTATCTTCTTCGTTATTTTCTTCTTCATCTCCTTCTTCCTCCTCCTCTCCTTCTTCTCCTACTACTATTGTTTGTAAGTTTACACTACTCGCGGGCAAGTCTTGGTAAAATTGTTGCCAAGTAATTGAACAATACCTACACAAATAGTTTGAAGTGTTAAAATTCTCAAAATATCCTCCGAGTGAACGAGCACCTAAATTATCATTTACTATAAAAACCACAGAACACTTTACAAATTTATTTGGTAAGATTTCAATTCCCTCTGTATCCAGTTTCCACAAGTCTTTGACAAGTCTTCCGTAGACTTTTTTATGGGAGAATTTCTTTCGTTTACAAAGAAGGACTAGCTGAATTGTGTTATTATGTGTGCAAAGATAATGTGTTAAGTATCCTAACATTAAATAAACTTCAAGGATTTTGTGTTTTTTACGAGCGGCCCCAATAGGATTAACTATTTCAAAACTGTCCTGATAGAGAATAATCGAAAGAGATTCTATACACTCTAAAAAGAATTCAATGCATTTAAATCGTAATCCATCGGGAAAAGCTTTCAACACATCGGTATCATTCATGTCAACCTTTAAGTTTATATTAAGTAACTTGGTTTTCTGTGAAAAATGACTTTCGCGGATTCAATCAAATGTCGACGTTTCGAGACCCCCTGAGTCAGAAAAAACGGTTTTTACGAGAAAAAATTTTTTCACAAAAATGTCAATAGCACGATCGGCTTCAATGACAACAATAACATTAAAATTTTCGATAGTAAATTTTCGGAGGAAAAATTTTCGGATGGAAAATTCTCTCCCAAAAATATCAAAATAACTATCAGCTTCAATAACAACAATAACATTGAAAAATTCGATAGTAAATTTTCTGAGGAAAAATTTTCTGGAGAAAAAATTTTTTCACAAAAATGTCAATAGCACGATCGGCTTCAATGACAACAATAACATTAAAATTTTCGATAGAAAATTTTGGGAGGAAAAATTTGCAGATGAAAAATTCTATCCCAACAAATATCAAAATAACTTACAGCTTCAATAACAACAATAACATTGAAAAATTCGATAGTAAATTTTCTGAGGGAAAAATGTTTCCCCAAAAATGAAAAAAGCACTATCGGTTTCAATAACGACAATAACATTAAAAAATTCGATAGTAAATTTTCCGAGGATAAATTTTCTGAAGAAAAAATTTTTTCCCAAAAATGTCGAAATCACTATCGGCTTCAATAACAACAATAGCATTGAAAAATTCGATAGTAAATTTTCTGAGGAAGTCTTCTAGAGAAAAATTTTTTTCCAAAAATGTAAAAAGCACTATCGGCTTCAATAACAACAATAACATTAAAAAATTCGATAATAAATTTTCTGAAGGAAATTTTTTTTCCAAAAATATCAAAAGGACTATCGGCTTCAATAACAACAATAACATTACTAAATTCGATAGTAAATTTTCTGAGGAAGAATTTTCTGAAGAAAATATTTTTTCCCAGAAATTTCAAAAGCACTATCGGCTTCAATAACAACAATAACACTGAAAAATTCGATAGTAAATATTCTGAGGAAAAATTTTCTGGAGAAAAAATTTTTCCCAAAAATGTCAACAGCACTATCGGCTTCAATTACACCAATAACATTAAAAAATACGATAGTAAATTTTCTGAGGAAAAATTTTCAGAAGAAAAAATTTCTTTCCAAAAATGTCAATAGCACTATCGACTTCAATAACACCAATAGAATTAAAATTTTCAATAGTAAATTTTCGGAGGAAAAATTTTCTGCTGAAAAAATTCTATCCCAAAAATATCAAAATAACTATCAGCTTCAATAACAACAATAACGTTGAAAAATTCGATGGTAAATTTTCTGAGGAAAAATTTTCTGGAGAAAAAATTTTTTCACAAAAATGTCAAAAGCACTATCGGCTTCCATAGCAAGAATAACATTAAAAAATTCGATAATAAATTTTCTGAGAAAAAATTTTCTGAAGAAAAAAGTAATCTGTCAGTGTGGCGGCGTTTGAAACTAATAATCTTTTAGCATCTAACACCGTTTGGAAAAGGGCTATCTAACGCTCACTTTTCAGGGGGCCTTATGGGCTCTTAAAATGGTGGTTTCGAATAAGAGAATATTCATACTAGTATCAAATAGTTTGAACAGCTTACTTTTTACCGTGTGATTGACGATTATATAAAATTACATTTATAATTTGTATTTAAAACTAGGAGTTGAGTCAGCTTCAGTGTCACATGAAATTTTGAGAGGAGGTTAATCCAAATTTCACTAATTGTCACAAGGGGATGGTCTGTAATTATTGATAATTTTTTCTCATATCTGCTACTTCGTCACAAATTCTGTGATTCTCCAAGTACAAATTTTTTTCGTGTACGAGGAAGCGAAGCGCTTCTAAAGTAAGCTCAGATAAATACATTAATAATACATAGTGGCGTGATTTATAGTTTAACCAGTAGGGCAAGAACTAAAACCACATATTTTGCACTTATTTATTTGCTTCAGTGGTACATTTCCCTCATTATAAAATACAATTTTTCATCTGGATTTGGATTGGAATGTTGAAAGCAGATAACTGCAGACCATTATACATAACTATTACAGTGAGAAATTTAATAAATTAATTTTTTAATGCAGAGTAATCCATGGAAGAATAGGTCAAATAAATTGATTAGAATATGCAAAAAACTGTTTTCCTAACAAATGCTCTTATTGTCTGGGAATGCAGGACGAGTAGCTAATCTCGCTTTCCATAATCTTACCATCGAGCGAGGCCTCGAAGTTTTTAAGTCAAGCGAAGATGAGCCTTACTTGCCGACTTTAATTAATCGTCTCGGTTCTGCCTTGGAATTGTAGAGACTTTGAAATTCAAAACCTTGGCACGGTCTTGACTTGAAGCCTCGCTCTACAAGGCTTCGAATTTTGGACGCTTCGAATTGGCTCGAAATGTGAGGCCTCGAGTTGTCGTACCTTCCCTGCCTTGACCTTCGCCTTGCCATTCCTCTTCTTCAACGGAATCACTAGTTTTCCAGCTTCGTCAATTTTTTGCGACTAGAAGTAGCCTTTTTTTATTTTGAAGTTTCCTCTAATTTCAATAGCTTGTGACTTTCGAATCCGATTTCGAAGTGCAGACCGAACTGAATTTTAGTTTGCTATTTTTTTCAAGGATGAGCATAATGTCTCTAGGAATTGAATTCTGCAGTGCATGGGAAAACGCCGAAAAATGACGCATTGAGGAAAGAAGTCCAGTGGAGACGCAATTTCATTTCTGCAGTACCTGCAACTACCGAAACAGTTATGAATTTTTAACAAAATTAATTTTCAACCAAAAATACGAATTTCCAACAAAATACATGAATTGCTGAAAATATTTATATAAATAATATAGGTTTGATGATATTTGGTAAAATATAACAATTCATGTTTTCATAAACAAATTAGATGAACAATTTTCAAATATTTTGAAAGTTCAAGTACAAAGAATTTGTTCCTTCCATTCAAATAGCTTGAGATTAAGTTGAAAGTCTAAGTTAGTCACAAATATCAACAAAAATGCACCAATAAAGATTTTTAGAAATAATTGATTATATTTATGTATTATTTATAAAATATTCCAGGAATTTTCGCCGAGCGAATCCCAGCATGCAGTGTTACTACTCATTCTCAAGCCATTTTGATTTAGAAACGGACCCCCTTCTACGTGTAAGTGCCCAAAAATTTTAATTCGTTTTCCTAAACTGTTTATAAACATTTAAACTGTTATGTTCGACCAAATATTATCAAAGATATATTACTCTTAGTGAGATTTTCATCAATTCAGAAAATTAAGGGAATTCCACCCTTGAAAACACGTCAAATTAAAATGCCCTGCCACAAACACCACTTAGAACAATGGTTATTCTTAACTTTTCAATTATTGTGTGATTAAACGTCATTATTACATTAATATGTACATTGAATCAGCCCAATTGTACGATATTCTTAAATTCAAAGTCATAAATTAAATTTTTAATAAGACATCCAATGACCCTTGACAGTTATTGAAAATTCCTCTTAATTGCGATTCCCTGACTTTATTCAAAATCCCTGAAATTTCCCTGATTTCCAGGTTTTTCCTAACCTAGACCTTAATTTTAATTAAAATTTCACATTTATTAACATCGAAAGTTATTTAAAGTGACTCTTATAGAAATTGTCTGACTTTTGACATTTTTTTTCTTCAAAATCCTTGAATTTTCCTTGATTTTCAGGTTTACCCTGACCGAGGCTACACTAATAGAAATGTTTGCAATTTTAGTATACATGGGAATATCAAATTTCCTATATGTTTACTAAATGCATTAAACTTTGTAATTTTAGTATACTTACGCATACTAAATTTCTTTTATGAAGTTATATGTATAATAAATTTATTAAGTGTACAGTAAGTTTCTTTCACGTATATCAATTTCATAGTTTCTGTATACTAAAATTCATATACGTCTTTACTATATTCAGCTGCGCAAGCGCGTTTTGATTTACGCGAGTTGGACAACGTGGCCGGTGGCATTTGTTTCAGTTCTTTGCAATGCTAAAAGGTTCGGCTTCTTTCTGCGAGGATATGCGAAACACAATCACCAAATTACAGTTGTCGATGATTTGACCTTTAATTTTAAAAGGTCTGGGCGAAAATGTGGGGGAAATACGAAGACCGCGCGCGTAGCGCGATGTAAACACATCATCGAGCGCGAACCGCGAGATAAATCAATTTTTATGTCAATACAAACAGCGAAAGTGCCACTTTTTTGCATTTAATGTTTTATCTCCTAGACAAAATTTTTCTTATACTTCAAGTCACTTGATTTCAATGCACAGCGATTTACGAAAGAAGAAAAAAATTGTTAGCTTGTGAAGCTAATTGTTATAAGCAAATTTAATTAAAAAATATTCGACATTAAGGAATAGTTGTTTTCAAAGTATATTCCTCCTCTAAAATTGCTTGCTTTTATTGTTTGGAATTTGGATGATATGTGGCCATCAAAATTTAAGACTGAATGTTATTAATCAATTCTATAAACAAATGTACATCACAGACATTAAAAGGCAGGAAGAAACCTTTTTTTCTTGTACTCTCGTTGTAATATTTTCAATGATATTTTATGAAGAAAAAAGGTACCAACCGTTGATATTTGTTTCTTTGATAAACAAAATATATAAACAAAAGCACATTTTAGGCGTTTTTAAGCGAAACGAAATCAATTTTTCTTCTAATCTTGTTGCAGTTATATTGTCAATGATGTTTTCTAAACAAATTTTGCCATGCATTATTCTTTGTTCATTTAGTGAACAAATTATATAAACAAATGCACATTGTAGGTGTTTTCAAGCATCCAAATATTTTTCCACAAATTATTATCATTACTTTTTTTTCAACAAATTTTTTTCGAACAATTTTTTTTCAACCAATTTTATTTCAAAATTTTTTTTTCGAAAGATTTTTTTTCAACAGATTTTTTTTTTTTAATTGTTTTTCGAACAATTTTTTTCAACAAATTTTGTTTCAACAAACTTTTTTCAAACTTTTTTTTTCCAATAAATTCTTTTTTTCAACATTTTTGTGCAAAATATTATTTTTTTCTCAATTTTTTTTTAAATTGAAATATTTGTTTGAAACATTTTTTTCACAATGTTGAAAAATATTTTGTTTTAAGAATCTGTTAAGACCCTTCCTTGTAGGCGCTCGACGCCTACTTGGACTATATTTTTTCTTTTGAACTTGCTGAAATCATATTGCCAATGATACTTAAAGAAAACATGTTGCTATGCATTAATATTCCTTATTTTATTAACCAATTTAACATGAAGAAATAATATAAAGATTAAAGAGAATAAGAAAAAGAAATATAAAGAATCATTTTGGACGTTTTTAAGCGAAAAGAAAACCTTATTTTCAATGCATGTTTATAAAATTTACGTAAACCACAGTCTAATTTATTCAGCCACCAATAATGTTTTATGTACAAGCAATTGGAACAAGTTTTAGAGTTAATTTTATGAAATTTTAATAACTTTTTCTTCAAAATTAAGTTTCGTGTCACTGAAAATTGATGAATATGGTCTCAAATTAATTTTCAAAGTTAAATTTATGATATTTCAGTGACATAAGTTATTGAAAACTGACTGAAATTTCAGGAAATTTCCAACAGTGTAGGTCCTATAAAATCGTTCCATATCTGCCGAAATTCTAGAAAATTTTTTAAACCACATGAAAATTTCTTTAAATTCTTTGAAATCATTAAAATCCTTAGAATCATTGAAATTAAAAATTCATTGAAAATTTTTTAACATCTTAAAAATGCCTTGCAAATCTTTTAAAATACCTTCAAATATTTAAAAACCTTTAAAATCTTTTGAAATGTCTGGGAACCTTTTAAAGCTCTTTAAAATTGTTTGGAAGTTTTAAAAATACCCTTAAATCTTTCAAATCTTTGGGAATTCCTTTACATTATTGAAATCTATTAAAAACTTCTTCGGATCTTTCAAAATAACCTCATATATTTTAACCCCTTCGAAATATTTTGAAATCCCTTTAAACTTTGTTAAGCTTTTGCAAATTCCTCGAAATTTAAAAAAATACTCTAAAATCGTGAAACCCCTTTAAAATCGCTTGAAATCCTTGAAATCTATTAAAAATTTCTTTGAATCTTTCAAAATACCAGTAAATTCATTGAAGGAAAAGTGACTAAAGTTACCTTTTTATTAAAAAAATTAAGCAAAAGTTTAGCAACCCTGATTATTCTTGAAAGTTACTTAAATCTTCTCACAGATATTGGCTGACTTTTTCAAGTTTTTTTTCTTCAAAATCCCTGAACTTTCCCTGACATGCCCTGACCAAAAATTTCCCTAACTTTTCCCTGATTTCCAGGTTTCCCCTGACCTGCGGCCGCCCTGTTTTCAGTGTATAGATATAATTACAGTAAAGTCTCCATCATTTCAAGACGCCATTATTTCAAGACCCCAACATTTCAAGCCTCCCGTATACGGTTATCTCAAATTGCGCAGTTCCATCAACTCCCACCACGGTCCCTGTACACTCTCCTCCGCGTCTGTGACTGACGAATGAAAAAAGAGGCCCGAAGAGCGGGAAACCTTGAATTGAGTATTGTTTCACGACGGCATGGGAATACGTCTCACGACGTTTTCGAGAAAATATTATAAACGTAAAAGTCATAAATGTACAAATAGAAATATTTCTTTCTATCACAATTTGGAGCTGAGATAAGATCCTCCTCTTTAATTAACTCTGTAAGCTACAATTATTTAAATTTTTCAATTTTTATGACCCCTGCATTTACAGAAAATGTCAAGGAATTCGCCTGATTTTTTTTGCCTCATTTCTACTGATTGTTCAAAAAAATGTAACACGTCAAAGTTCGCTGTCGTGAAATTGTCGCTGTTACCCGTGTTTTTGTACCTTCACTCAACTGTAACTTCATTTGTGATTATTGCATGACGGTGTCATGAATAGAGAATTTGTTCGCGATAAAATTATCTTTGCAATGAAGCTTGCGAAGCTCTTGAGCGATTTTTTTTCACTGAATTATTCAAACTTTTGTAGAGAGGTACCCCTCACTTACGCTCTAGAGATTAAGTGCTATAGAAGGACGGACACCAGACCGAAATTATAAGGGTTTGTGCCCAGAGCTACGAAAACCTTAAAAAGTTAAGTTTTTGATGGATATTTTTCTACTGACAATATTTTGTAAAAATTACGTTACATAGGCGGGTGGTTCCAAAGTACTTTGTCACGTATTTTTACACAGGGAGGAGTAAGATTGGGAAAAAATGTTTACGTAATTTATGGAAAGCCCCTGATGTGATAGATCTAAATAATGAGGTGTGTACATTTAAAAAGAGTCAGTTAGGTGAGCTTTTGTATTTTGTAAATTTGAATTGTTGATACTGAATATTAAATGCATGTGAATGAATTTTCCAGTTTGATAATTTATAACTTTGAAAAATTTGTGGAGAACTTACTGGAAAGGTACAGAAAGCCAATGAGCAGAAGATCGCCAACATCATGATTGATGAAAAAGTCGTTTAATATCCACTTCGTTGCAAAGATGAACCAGAAGTATATCACCTGAATGTGGAAAGTGGCCTTTTTATACTGAATACTTATTATACGTGAAATTTTTATGTATAATCATTGTCGGAAGAGCAATTTATAAGAGAAAAGTTAGGGAAGAATTACGAAATTATCATGATTTGAAGCCCTGGCAAACCTAACGTTAGATAGATAAAAATCTGTTTTTCTGGAATCATTGTTTGAACGGTGAATATGTGTAGATATGTTTTGTTATACGAGAAAATTAAAAAACCGAAAACTATTTTTTTTTTAATTGGGACAGTTGACTCAACGAGCGAAAAGTTACTCTCTAAATCCGAATCAGTCGAAATTTTACTAATGCAATTAGTAGCATTGTACCTGACTGTTAAATTAGTAATTTTATCAGTTTCTACTAAATGAAATGGTAATATTTATGTTACTAAATGAATTAGTAATTTAGAAATTCATGAAAATTATTCCATACACAAGATAAACATCAAATGAATAAAAATGGTGTATATTTCTGAAGGATGTATTGGAAATACAGCGATACAATTCGTTAAATTAAAAATAGTTCTGGTGAATGGATTCAAAATTCTGGAATAATATTATATTGTATGGACTTCAGTACTCAAATGTCAGGCTTTAATCTGTGAACAAATAAGTGAAAAAAAATTTTTTTATCTTTATTTTGATGTACCTTAGTCATTACAGAACCTGGAATACAGATTTGGAAAAGTACGTTAGGATACTTTATTAATCATTTAAATCAATGGAATTTTTTTTCGGAAAAATACGCGTCGTTCGATTTCCTATAGACAACAGCATATTCAATTGCCGAGGGACTCTGCAATTTGCAGTTTAGAACCTGCCTGATTTGAAATGGATTCGATCCATTGCAAAAGTTTTATTCAAATATTTCTCTTTGAAACTATCCAATCATGAGAGTCTTTTATTCTTATGTTTCTGATATTGGATGAGATTAAGTATGAATATCATTTGAAATAATTGAATAGAAAATTAGCAAGCCTTTTAAAAATCTGCACTTTCTTCTATGAACTTTCTTACGTTTCTCAAGTCATTTGGCTTAAAATTGGAAATTAATCTGAACCGTTGGTCGATGAAGACTGCCCGAGAAAAAAGACTGTATTAAATGATTAACCATCATCTAAAAAGCAAGAAAAGAAATGTGAATTTTAAGCGACAGTTCGAGAACATGCAAAACACGATTCCTTTATGGAAGAAAACATTCCCGAATTTGTTTTCATATTATCTTGTTTTGTATAGTTAATAATACACAATTCGCAAAAATGGCCCCCTACACATGTAATAACTTGCTCAAATGCTTTCAAAAATTTTCCTCGCTGAGGATTCAAACCCTACCTGTACTACCTAAACTCGCATATTCTACCGCGCGCTCTAGCTTATTTCGCTATCAAAGCACTTCAATCTTGGTAACAAAATCTCGGCCAAGTATTTTAATGCAACGACCAACCAATTCTAACGTTGAGCCTCAACCATCCCTAGAATAAAAGTTATTGAACTCAACGTTTCTCCAATGAAGACCTATTTTGGATTATATTATAGTTCTCCATCAGCATTGCTGTTGCGCGATTGTTACGACCTGACTTAAGCGCAGTCTGGCAATTTATTTTAAACTAAATTCCTTGATCGGTGATTTTTTGTAGTTGTAATGAAATCTTCTAATCACCGACTTATGAAAACAAAAAATCGAGTGACTTTACGAGAATACAATCAACTCAGCTACGAGAACCAACAGTCGCGCGCCCTAGGCGCGCTCAAACTTGCGAGCGAATTTTCATTTTTTACATTTAGTACGTGAAAATTTGAAAACTATTCAAGATATCGAAAATTGTTGCAAAATTTATCGAGAATCTGTTGTTACTGATTTCTCCTTAAAATTTTATATCGAACGATTTGATATATTAGGATGTAGATATGAGCACAGGTCGAAAATTGGTTGCTTTTATGAGTTTTTTGTTTTTTTGTTCAATCTCACATTTCTTAAACCATAACCATAAAATCCAGCCTAAACATATTTTTTAATTAGTTTGTCAGTCAGCAGCCAAATTTAATTGAAATCGGTTGAAAATTGCGTCGACAATCCCAAAAAGGTTCAAAGCACATGATTATTCCAGATGACGATTCTTGGTAGCTTTTTTGTACTTAGCGGCGATTCGCTAACGCAAATCTCGATATTTATGAAAAAGAAAAACTACAGGTAAACTTTTCTTGATTGATCAGTTGTTTCTCAAATTCAAATCTATTGCAGAATCTTTAATTCATTGTGCAAGAATAAAAATGTATCCGCGAGTTTGGAAAAACGTGAAGATGACAAGCTTCATGGAAACAATTACAAAAGCTTTCACACGTTTTTCCTTCGCTCAACTTTATTGACTTTATCGGGATAGAAAAGGTGACCATAATTACTTCGCATTCGTGCACGACGTTTAATTGCTTGCAAGCAACGTGCTCAGCGTCAATGAAGAGTCTCCACACCTAAACGAGTCTATTTAAATTTAAATCAATTTACTTCATTCTTTTAAATTTTTTCTAATTTCACAAGATTAAAAAGCGATTTGAAAATCATCTTTTCCTAATAAGCCGTAAATTCCTAGTCGTAATTATAAATAAATTTTATGCTATGATTATTAGAATGAATACATTTCTTCTTCTACATTAATACATTCGCTTAGTGCATAATCAGAAATTTAGAATTAAATTTTACTTGTATTATATCAGGTATTTCAAAATATTTAATTTGAAAAAATAAGAGACAGAAATGATTTCAACTTCTTTATTTTTAAATATTATAACGTTTTCGTAAATTTAAAGGGCCCCGCAAAAATGTGTGCAAAATGACTTTAGTTGAAATTGTCTCATCACGACATTTGATAAACATCACCTAAAGCATGAGAAAAACTAACTTGACCGAAAGGCCTTTTCCATACATTCTGTGCGGGGTGAGGGGGGGAGGGGCTTTTATTATTATCATTAATTTTCTCATTACAATATTTTTTCAATTTTATATCATTAATACTTGAAGGCAGTGCCTTTGAAGATATAAAGATAGAAAGAAAGATAGATCGAAAGATAGAGAGGTAGAAAGGTAGAAAGATAGAAAGAAAGAAAGGAATAAAAAAAATTTGAAGAAAAAAGATAGAAAAAAAGAAAGAAAGAAAAAAAAGAAAGAAGAAATTTTTTTTTCGTAATTCTAAACATTTAAAATTTGATAAGGCTTTTTTAGTAGTTTTAAAATTTTAGTTTCGCCAATTAAATATCGTTAACAGAAATTTGGAATATTCTGGTGCCAATAAATTTAGCGAGTAAGTTAATGATTAATTTAAAAAATAGATATATTTGAAAATTCGTACATGTGTTAAAAATTAATAAGTGTTAGATAATTAAATATGATTCTAAGCCCATAAGCTGATTAGAAAAAACGGTTCAGAGGAAGAAATAAAAGAAAGAAGAAATAAAGAAAGATAGAAAGATAGATAGAAAGAAGAAAGAAAGGTAGAAAGATAGAAAGAAAGAACGGAATAAAAACGATGGAAAGAAAAAAGATAGAAAAAAAGATAGAAAGAAAAAAAGGAAAGAAATTTTCGTAATTCTAAACATTAAAAATTTGATAAACCTTTTGTTAGTAGTTTTTAAATTCTAATTTCGTTAATTAAATTTTGTTAATAGAAATTTCGAATATTCTTGTGCCAATAAATTTAGCGAGTAGTTTAATGATTAATTAAAAAAATAGATATTTTTGAAAATTCGTACGTATGTTAAAAATTAATAAGTGTTAAATAATTAAATATGATCCTAAGAGCATAAACTGATCATGAAAAACGTTTCAGAGAAACAAAAGAAGGAAATAATGATAAAAAAAAGAAGAAATAAAGAAAGATAGAAAGAAAGGTTGAAAGACAGAAAGATATAAAGATATACAGATAGAAAGATGGAAAGATGAAAAGATGGAAAGAAAAAAGATAGAAAAAAAGGAAAGAAATTTTCGTAATTCTAAACCTTTAGAATTTGATAAACCTTTCTTAGTAGTTTTTGAATTTTAATTTCGCTAATTGAATTTCGTTAATAGAAATTTCGAATATTCTTGTGCCAATAAATTTAGCGAGTAAGTTAATGGTTAATTTGAAAAATATATATTTTTGAAAATTTGTACATGTGTTAAAATAGAAATAGAAAGAAAGATAGAAATATGGAAAGATGGAAATATTGAAAGATGGAAAGGTGGAAAGATGGAAAGATGGAAAGGTGGAGAGATACAAAGATAGAAAGATGGAAAGATGGAAAGATGGAAAGATGGAAAGATGGAAAGATGGAAAGATGGAAAGATGGAAAGATGGAAAGATGGAAAGGAACAAAAGTACAAATTTTTCCGTCCATATTAATAGCGTATATACGTATATCTTATGCAGGTTTTGGGTCCAAAAATTTATATCCCGTTGACCTATTTTTTATTTCTCACTTTAGGGAAGAATATTAGATTTTATACTATTTGACTTCTAGATTTTTTTCATTTTTTAAATTCTCATCCTAATGAGAAGGTGTTGGTTTTATGTAAAATTTGACTTGAACGGTTTTCATCAAATCTTCACGTTTTGAGATCCCCTGAGTCAGAAAAAACGATTTTTACAAAGGTGTCCGTCTGTAGTCTGTAGTCTGTAGTATCGTGTAGGCACGATAACTTTTGAACGATTGATCTGATTGGATTGAGCTTTGGCCAACTTTTTGAAGGCCTGAAAAGAAAGAACGAGTTCGTTAATCAGCTATTTTGGATAAAAATTCAAAAAGTGAGCGAATTTTGAAAAATTTTGAGACCACTTTTTTCAAAATTTGAAAATTCTATGTACGGTTATTAGTAGTAATTAAAAAGAAAAATAATTTATATAAATGGCATTTTATGATAAAAAGAAAATTATCAGCGTTATAGCATTTTCAAAATAAAAAAATAAAGAAACGAAAATTAACATTTCAAGCCGAACAAAGCATGATGTGAAAAAAAGTAAAGACAGGAAAAACGTTTCTTTTCAGAGCCCTGCAAGATTATCATAACAACTTTTCGAATTGTTTCGAAAAATCGAAAATTCAAATTTTGATTGCACAAAAAACAATTATTAATCACTTTTTGATAGGACGCGTCGTCTTTGTTTTATTCTTGGGAAAAACATTAAAAATTAAAAAATTAAATTTTTAGACTATAAGGAGAAATTAGTAGACAGAATTTGCTCATCCAAAAAACATCTACAAATTTTTCATCAACAATTTTTCGATAGGACGCTTAGTTTTTTTTTTAATCGTAAAAAATATCATTAAAAATAAAAGAATATAATGTCTTGGGAAACAACACAAGGAAAGAAAAAAAAATAATAGGCAAACTTGTTCACTCAAGGAGGATGTGCTTTGTTATTTATAATTTTTAGAAAGGGTGAGTAGTTTTTTTCCATCGTAAACAATAAGAATTGCTTGTGCAGCCGTCGATTACGGACGTGTCGATTCGCTCCGCTTTAGTTTTCTGAGATTCCTCGAGTATCTCAGATTTTTATGTATATAAAGTTGTTGTGTCGTAAAAGTGCTTGTGGCCGGTTTTTTGTGTGACTTTTAACTTCTTGTCAATTCGTTCAATTGTTGCTAATCGGTGCAAGCTTCTTCAAAACATTTATTTTTATTCCCCTTAATGCCTCTCGCACCGCGCGCCCTAGTTCGTGATTTTGCCGTTTTTGCCCATGGGAGTTGACCTAGCCTGGGGAGACTCTTGCACTTGAGTCTCCTGCGGGGGACTCATGTACTTGAGGCACCCACGGGGGACTCTTGCTCGGCGGTCGCTGGCTAATTTCGAGTAATGAACACACACACACCTACACTCACATAACACACCTAGGCAGTGCTTCGAATCTGTGCATATAATTGATGACCTCAGAGGGATCGCTCTGTCCACCCCAGCCTGCTAGAGAGGCTGCGGAATGGCAGCGTGGGTGGGAGCCAGTTGGCCTCAAACAAGTGGGGCGTCATTTACTGTGCGATAGGTATGCCTGGCACTTGAGTGTTATATTCTCAGAACGTAGTAACAACGAAACCCACCGAGATACAAAAACACTCCGCGAAGATGTCCGGATTCGGATTACTGCCTTGAGATAAACACGGGTATGGCACAATAGGCTTTATAACTTGAGCGCCAGGGTTGGGACCTCACGGGCTCCCCCGTTTACAATACAAACAAACAGCAACAAACAAACAAAATCTTTTTTTGAACTGGCTACCATTACTAAGTTTTCCGTAATACTAGTCCTAGCGCTATACTGGACGATCATTTTACAGAAATTTTCACAATTATGAAAGCAAACAAAAATTTTCAAGGGGAGGCTCACCAAAAAAGTTAATTTTTTTTCATCCGAATAATGTTCAGTACAAATTTCTATGAAAATTTCTGCCAGAAAATTACATATAATTTATGTAAAACCCATTTCCAAACAAAGTTTCAAAAAATAAAACAAACTTCAATGAAATTTTCAGAAGAAATATAATAATAATTGTTGAAACATATTTTTGGAAGCAATTTAAAAAAAAATCGATTTTTCCATCATATTTTTGTTTATTTAAAAAGTAAAATTTCTTATTCTATTTAAGTCTTTTTTAAACTGTCTACCATTTAGGATTTTCCCGTAATACTGGCTCTATCGATATACTTGATCAATTAGTTTCACAGAAAATTCCGACATTGATCAAACAAAAAAAAATGTGCCCGCGCACATTCTCATCGCGCGCTAGGTGCGCGGCTCGCTTCGCCCGCAAGTTTGGGCTCGCCTAGAGCGCGCGACTGTTGGTTCTCGCGCTTCGCGCTCGATAATATATTTATCTCGCGCTTCGCGCTCGATAACATATGTACCTCGCACTACGCGCTTGGCTATTGTATTTTCCCCACTTTTAAAATTAAAGGTCAAAGCATCAACAACTATAATTTGGTGATTATGAATTATCTTTTTCTCAGCAACATTAGAACTGGAGCACATCGCAAAGAAATCACTAATGATAAGTGACTCACTTTTGGCAAATTATCCGACCTGGATTTGACGTATCCAGGCATATTGATACTTCATAAAAATAAATTCTTTTTGTCAAAAAACGTTCATAATTAATTATTTGGATTGTTTTTATCAATCTGACCATGTCTTTGTTTCTGTTTTGACGGCGCGTGACGTCACACCACGTGTTTCGCGCCGCGAGGGCGCCACATGTTTTCTTTTATAAATCGACATTTACGGTGGATATTTCAAGACTTTTTAATAAATTAATAAATAAAAGAAATTAAGTTTTAATTTCACATTTTCAATCTTTGGGAATCAAAGTTGATAAAAAACTCAACTATAAGGCAAACAAAATGTTTGTGGATGACCCTATTATTTTATGTTTGTTCACATACTATTTACACGTATACAATAAATGCTGGTTGATCAATTTTATTCCAAAATTGAATAAAAATTTAACTATTGCAAGTAGAGATTCATCATTTCAGTTATACATTAATATTTTTAGTCGGAAATCCAACTATTTTCGGTCGCACGTTAATTAATTATTTTTGGTTGGCTGTTCGGACTTTTAGCCTCGGACAAAAAATTACGAACTGACAATAAAATTTACAACTGGCGGTCTCCCTTGCATGAAACAGAGCGGTAGGATATTAGAAAAGAAATAAATTCTCAATTTGGTTCTAGAAACATAGAATAGAGTTCACACTAAATCACTGTGGGCATGGATATCGCATTCTCCCCCTTTTGTTGGAGCAAAATTTTCAATATCTTCAGTGTGCCGCGCCGCTTGGATTAATTATGAAAATCCCACTCAAATTATTAAAAAACCTTATTTCTCACATTATTCATTAGTATTCTTATTTAACTTTCTAGTTTCTACCTCTATGTCCTATGGACTTAGAGGTATATTCTAAGGTCGTCTTTAGGATATCCTGGTGCCCACTGGAAACCACTATCCTTTTCACTTATAGGCCAATTTTCATGTTTCAATTATATTCTTATATTATCACTTAATTATAAAATGTTAATATAAAAACCAGCTGAAATCTCTCAATATTAATTAATAATTACCCACATATACACTGTAAAAAATTTCTTGGGGAATTTTCCCCAAAATTGTGTTGACGGTAATTTCCACACATTTTGTGGAATTTTCCCCAAATTTTAGTAGCGAAAATTCCCCAAACATTCGAGTGGAATATTAACCCATAAGTGGTGAATTTTTCCCAAGATTTGATGAGGAAAACTCCCTATGCTATTGTGAAATATATATATATATATATATATATACATATATATATATATTGTACATCTGAAAACATAATTACATTAAACTCATCAAAATTTAATTGGGAATGCATTCTGTGACTTTTTGAATTCAATTTGTTTATAACAATGAAAAATATAATTAATTTTTTTTTTTACTGTTTGGATATTATTTATCATTCTATTAAAGAAAAAATCCGCTTGATAAAGATCTCGGGTGTTTCCAATTTGTTTTTATTTACAATTTTAACATGCTCATATAATGAGCACTTTGCTTCCCCATTCAGATTAATTAGCAAATATATTTTCCTCCTCATAGAAAGGTGACACGACCATACAAAAATCTTCGACAATCACGACGTAGACCAAATTATGCGGCAATTTTTTCCGATTTATTATTATCGTTTATATGATTTATTATAATTACCAATGAATAATTATTTATATATGGAACAATGATTATTATTTCTTTTTCTGACAATTTTTAGTAATTGTTATTATTCAATTTTGTTTCCAAAGATCAAATGACGAACATATGAAACAATTTGTGCTAAAATTATTCCAATTTACATTTACGATCATTAAGTTAATGCAGGAATGATCAATATTGAAATAACTGTGGTTTCATCGTGATCCTAGACCATCACGTAACTGTTAAAAAAAGTACAATACTTACTTGGCAGAGTACTATGAATTAATTGACAATTTACTATTGTCTTGGTACTTTGACCAATAATTTCAAGATAGTCAACAACTACGATAACACTATTGTCGCAAAAATTATGAATAATAATGATTGCCTAATAGATAAATAATTATTTATTTATAATGATTATAAATCATAAAAATCTTAATAATAAATCGGAAAAAATTGCTGCATAATTAGGTCTACATCGTGATTGTCGACGATTTTTGTATGGTCATCTCACCTTTCCTAAAGTCTGATCAATACTTGGGCCATATACACAGTTTTTATTAACATAAATAGATCCAATATTAACTCAAGTATCTCGGGCAACCATTTAAACAACATAAAATGCGTAAACATGCGTTAGGCAAAATGTTAAATGCGAATTTACAAGGCTCCTTGTATAAAAAGCGAAAAATCTGTACTTCAGAGAGCTCAAGCTCAATGCTAATATATTCCGAAAATTCTGAACAAATTAGGTTTCGTTCTTTGTACTGTGACCTATAACTCAGCCAAGCTTAATTCATTTATAGGTCCGTTAAGCTGACAGGACCACATTGCACAAATGGACTGAAAACCTATAGGGAATTTAGGGCTCATTTAGGGCTAATTTAATGCCCTATTGATAAAAATTTACAATACTTTGCGTTATTTTATAATATACTGGTATGAAAATAATACAACACTTATATCAATTATTAAATATCAGAATATTCACTTTTGAACTTGAGATTTTACATAACTCTTTTGTATTATTTATAGTTCTGTTTTGTATTAAATCCTAGAATAATTGTAAACTTTATCTAAATGCAGTAATGTCCTCATTTACCTAACTAATTGAGTAAATTTTAATGAACAAATTTTCTCCGTGCATGGGACGACTGTTGTTTTTGTAAAAATGTGACAGTTTACCATTTGAAATATGCATTCTGGCGATTATCCCAGAGGTCATCCTCCTATCTCGGAGAGTTTTTAATGAATAATTAGAGCTTAGTTCAACAAATCATTTATTTGAAATATTGACCCCCCCATCTTCACCGTCACTAATTACTGATAGGTCCTAAAAATGACCCTAAAACGTAAAATCACAATTGTACGTAAAATTGACACTCATGAACACTTTCGTTCTGTTTTTTAAAATGAATTGATATTATTAGGCAAATTACAAAATTTTAATGATCATGAAATAATTTACAGTAGTTAAGATAATTTAAATTTGTTTATATTATATTATTTTTCGCCTCCAACTCATAAAATGTAGTTTTTTTTCTGCTGACAAGTAATTGAGCAATTAAGTTTTCCTAATCGCAATATTTTTTGAAACCTATTTTCCAATTAATTAATAATTTATTACTATTTACTTGTAAATTTAGATAGAAAACAGTATAGAAAACTCTAGTTCTTTGAAATTTGATTAATTATATCTCTTACTGTTGAATATTTGCATCATATCCAAATTGTTTAAACAATTCATATCTTTTAAAATAACGCCTTCCACAATAAATCATGGAAACTTTGTATAATGGGGAAAAAATTATTTAACCAAATATGAATTATTGCTTTGAAACAATTTAGAAAACTTTTAAATTTATAAATATTCACAATTAAGCAATGTAATTATTCATTTTTTCTTAAAATTATAGTGTTTTCTACCTCATTTTCATCAAAAGTTACAAGTATATATAATTGAAAAATAAGGTTAAATAACCACCGCAGGGTCCCACTGGGAGCAACTGTCATCTAAAAATGACACCGGCTCCCAGTAGGACCGCGGTAAATCTCACTCATGGCCACGTCTCGCAAACGTGAGATTGGTGGTCACAGGACACGACGAAATCACAACGACAGGCCGGCGAAACCCACGTGTGTTTTGAGGACACGAAGCGACCCAAGGATGACAGCTTTCTGCATCCATCTCGCAAGTGCCGTGGCATATGATCATATACATGTTTAGCGTGGCTGCAGTGGGGATATCTAAGACAGGTCTTTAGAGGAAATTTTATCTCTTTTTTTAAAATTGTTTACGTCCAAATCGGTCACGAGTTGTTGACTGTACGCTATTTTGAAATAAAAAGGTAATTTTTCCCTACTGTGGGATGACTGAATAAAGTCGTCCGCATCTAATTACATATATGTCCTCTTGTGCGAAAAAATCAGGTCTCTGGGAAAAAAGTTTTCTATATTATTAAGAAGTGAAATGATATTATCAGTCATGTCTTATGAAAAAAAAACATTATTTTTTATGGAAACAGATTGAAAAAAACAAATCAAATTAAACCACAAAAAGTTAATTTTTTTACAAATAGTCGATTTTTCAAGCCAGAAAGACAAATTTTTTATAAGAAACTGGAATTTTCTACCCAAAAAGACGAATTTTCAACAAAAGAAATAGTTTTTTGACTAACAGGATTGATTTTCTACCAAACAGACATACCTTTAACAAAATGGTTTAATTTTGAACAAAATAGTTGAATTTATGACCATTTTGTTGAATGTTCGACCTACAAAGATGAATTTACAATCAAATAGTTTAATTTTCAATCAAATGGGTGAGCTTTTGAACAAAATCATAAAACTTCAACCAAAAACGGTTGCATTTTCAACAAAATTGTTGAATTTTGAAGCCAAAGGGTCAAATTATTTAAAAGACAGTTATATTTTCAATCCAAAAGAACGAATTTACTATCTAAAGTGATGAATTTTCAACAAAACATTTAAATATTCAACAATATAGTTGAATTTTCCAGAAAATAACTGAATTTTCAATAAAGCAGTTGAATTTAAAAAAAAATGCTGGATCATGTTCTTTGAGCAGAGATTTTTAACAAGAATTCAAATATTGTTTGAATCTTATACCTCAACTTTACGACTATATTAATGAATGTTTTATTTATTGAAGTGACTCTAATGAAAAGTAAACATCTCAGCAAGATACTTTATGAGATATCGGCCATAAAATATTTTATATCGTCCACAATGAAGCACCAGGATATTAATTTATTATACTGTTAATGGCTTTATGTATTAATACATTAATCAGTTTTTCCTCGACTTTGAAAGAATGAGGGTGGTTTATACCCTGGTCTTCACCGTGGCAATCATCATAAATTCTATTGGTGAATATAATTGTATAATAATAATATTTAATTTAAACCAATATTTTTAGGGTCATTTATGAGAATCAGATCTTTTATGAGACTATCAGTAAATTAATTTCGAAAAAAGCGATGCTTCGTCGGGTAGTGCTGAAAAAAAAATCCATCAAAAAAACTTTTTATTTTCGAGGGGGAAAATCGTCTTTTTCCCCCCCCCCCCCCCCCAGGCAGAGGGTGGGCTTTTTCTTTTGCGATTGGAAAAAAATTTGCCAATGAAACTTACGTATTTCATATAGTAGAATCTTAGTCTGTGATACAAAATTGGCGTTCCTATTTGAAATTACAAAGCCCCCCCCCCCCGCATCCTGGGGAGGTGGGTTGGTGTACATTTGTTCAAATTTGCTTATTCCCCTCGGAAATAAAAAGTTTTTATAACGGAAATTTTTTTCATAGGATTCGTATTTTTTGAAATATTTCGATGTCTCAGGTTAAATAAAACACCCTGTATATATTTTCCCACAATGCTTTTTCGTAAGGGAATAGTTGAATTTTCAATCTACAAAGGTGAATCTTCAAACAAATACTGTAATTGTAAGTTACAAACATTTATTTGAAAAAAAAAATTATCATCAAAGGATACAAATCTATCTCCAAACAAAAGAAGTTAATCTTTAACAGCGCAGTAAAATTTTCAACAAAATAGTTCAATTTTTAATTAACACATGAATTCTCATGGAGAAATATAATACTGGAAATATTTAAACCAAACGTGTTGTAATTGCAAATCAAAAGCAGTAAAATTCATCCAAGAACGACCAATTATTAAAAAAATAGTTTAATCTTCAACAGAAACAGATTAATGTTTAGCCAAACAGATCACGTTTACATTAAAAAGATTACATTTCTACCAAAGAAGATACATTCCAAAAACGAATTTTCAACAAAATAAATTACTTGTAAACCGTACAGATGAATTTTTAAGATAGCAGTTAATTCCCCACAAAAAGATATTTAAACTGATAAAGATTTAATATTACATCAAACCCACTTCAATTAAATCAAGAAAGACAAATTTTCAACAATATACATGAATTTTATATTCCCAAAATCTATGCCCATTTTTTCGGTGAGGACCTGGTGAAGAGCTGAAGAAGATGTTCATTCACGGCGAAGATTCGAATAGCGTCCAGTTTTGCTGGAGTTTTCTCATCATCCAGTGAGAAGAGATCGTTCATTGCGGCGTTTAGACTTGAGAGTGTTGGACGTAACTCACTGCAAAGCGTGAACGTTCAACAAAAGAAGAGACGAACACTACTGCAGGCCACAGACCCCGTACCATGATCCAACCCACACCAGGTCTAGCCACGCGCAAGTAAAAAAAATTCAGCCAATCAGCAACGATACCAGCTACGCCGCCATATTCAAGAAAGTGAGCGGCAATTTCAAATAGGTGTAATGAACGAAAGAGTCAAAGTTTGGTTAATATCACTCCGTTCAGTTAAATAATTAATATCGCTCGCCCAAACCGCACGAATGTATTTGAACAACTTTATTTTTTAAAATTATACTCATTGCTGCCCTGGAAAACTTATAATTTCCCTTCATTTCATCAAATAAACTCGGCCGAATAGAGTCTAATACATTGCAGAATTGAATTTAATGGTCCAATTCGATAATGGCAGCAAATGGAATACACCAAACCTAACCTGAATTAGTTTCCGCGTTATATCTATTCAACTTTTTTTACTGGGTACTATGAATAATCATACAGATAAATAGTATCAATAGCTTATTTTTTTAAACAGATTAAATTAATTGACAGAAATACCTAACTTCTTAAATCAATGTAACATTAATGCAATATTTCAAGTGTATATAATATAATTTTAAATAGGCCCGCGCTTTAGAGAGCATGCGCAGTTGAAAAGCTCAAATTTCCAACATAACCTTAAAACTGTCACATTTCATGTGCACTATCTTCCTTTCAAGAATGACTAATCTATATAATTTTAGTTTCTTTATTAAAATTTTCCCAGTTCAATCTTATTTAAGCTGTAGTATAATGTAAAAGGTGTATCATTAACGTTCAAAATCTTCGAAGTGATTCGAGGCAGAAAATGAGTTTTGTGAAAAAAGATTCTGTATTAGAACTCATATCATGGTTTCCTTCGAAAAAGTTTATCATTTTGGCTTCCTTTTCAACAAGAGAGGTTCTTTTTTGTTGCAGCTCCCTTGGCACCAAAAATCGGTTGTAATGAAAACTCCAGTTTTCCTGTGTTCTTACATTAATTACAAACTTTGTATTTGAAGTGCAATAACAAAACACGGAAACAATTAATTGCAAAGTATCCAACTATATAAACTATATTTGTAAAGTTTACTTCCGTCCATGAAGAGAGAAGCTTTTAATGGATTTAGTGATATCTAGAGATAAAAAAAGGTTAAACAACCAACGCAAGGTCCCACTAGAAGTAAGTGCCATCTATGAAAATGACACCGGTTCCCAGTAGAACTGCGGTCAATCAAACCCACGGCGACGTCCGACGCCCGTGAGATGGGTGGCCACAGAGCACCACGGAAACACAACGATAGGCCGGCGAAACGTTCGTGTGTCTTAAGGACATGAAGCGACCCGAGGATGACAGCTTCCTGCATCCATCTCGCAAGTGGCTTGGCATATTTTTGGCACGCGGGTATGGATTCAAGGTTACGAAACAGTGATAGTTTCGCACCTCCGAGAGCACTGATCACAAGGACAATTACTTTAACCGAATATTTTTCAGTATCTGGAAAGATGTAGAAAATGGAAAATATATAAAAAATGTACATCTGACTGTTAGTAGCAGACGACTATCTGGAGAAAATGGCTGGATTTCAGCAGTTTTTTTGAAATTCTATTCTATACATTTTAAAATTATTTTATTCAAATGAATGGGATAAGTACATTTTTTAATAAATCTAGCACTTTCAACATTAATTACTTAATTTTACATGACTGCCCAGGATAAAAGAACCGATAGGAAGTGAGTAGGTTTGAATTGCGTATCTGTCATTTGCAGACTGAAAGAATGCAAATCCAATAGGTTAGCCACATTTTTAATCTTATCTGTGCGCGGTGCTTTAAATCTGCCATTCCGCGTTCGTTAAATTGCGGATTGAATAGAGTTGAGTGAGACTGACCAACCTGAAATAATTCCTATGGGCATTCTACGATTCATTAATGTGCGTTTGAATGGGTTGAAATTCAATACGAAATGGAGGTCTTTAAAGATCACACCCAATGGTACAAATACGATTCACACATAGCAAATTTAAATGAGCGTGAATCTGCCAAGTGTAGGTTACCTCAGGTTATGCTCAAGTGAGTGGAATATGCAGATTACTATTTTAAAGCATTAAACGATTACAGGGATTAATTATAATGATGTTTCTTTTTTTTCCCCACTAAAACAATTTTCAAATATTTCCAAAGTTGTTGCCTCTCTCAATTCTTATGATTCTGAATGATTTATTAGGCACCCAGGAGAATTTTCAATTAATTTTCATGGTTTTGAAGGGAAGTTCAAAGAACAAACAATTAAAAATGTTATTTTTACTTAAAATTCCTGTCACTTTAAGGGTCCTTTTGTGTGCTTACGCGATTACAGGGATTAATTATAATGATGTTTCTTTTTTTTCCCGCTAAAACAATTTTCAAATATTTCAAAAGTTTTTGCCTTTCTCAATTCTTATGATTCTGAATTATTTTTGAGGCATCCAGGGGAATTTTCAATTAATTTTCATCGTTTTGGAGGGAAGTTCAAAGAACAAACAATCAAAAATTTTATTTTTACTCAAAATTCCTGACACAGATTTTTACATTATTAAAAAAAGAGTTTTTGGTTCCCTGCCTAGAGGTAGGCCAGGAATTGGCAGATGGAAACATATGATCTCCGATCTAATACAACGCTGCTGAAGACTGGTGACCTTCTCAGCATCAAACATCAACCAATGACGACTCTCGGTTTCCGTTTCTTACCCCCCCCCTTGCCCCCTCCCAGTAAAAGAAGTTTGGTGGGACTGACGTTACAATAAGATTCTCCACCATACCTCTGCTTCACAGACCTATGCTGCAATGCTATCGCAGCAGGAATCTGCTGATAACTTAGCATGGAACAGAACCCTTACTTGGTCGGTAGTGCCCTCTGTTGGTGTCAGTAACTTGCGATGCTCTACCTTACCGTCCTATGTTAACATGATGATATTAAAAATAGCCAGCAGCAGAGGAGAGAGAAGAAGATGTCTGAGTCAAAGGATGATAAAGCACTGAGTGACGTCATCAGTTATTTACACCCGATTGATAAGGTAGGCTCCTGATAACGCGACTGAGGCTCCATCTGTGGCTGGAGATGTACATTATCGATGGCCTCTGTTTTACCGACCTATGGTAAAATGATAAAATAAAAAGTTACCGACTTACCTGTTTTACCGTCTGATGGTAACATTGTTCCCTACCTTACCGACATATAGAAAAATGATAATATACCAAAATTACCGACCTTCCTGCTTTACCGTCTGATGACAACATTGTTCCCTACCTTAAGGACATGTAGAAAAATGATAATATAAAAAATTATCGACCTCCCTGTTTTACCGACTGATGGTACTAAATTGCTTTGTCAATCAAAGGTCACTTAGCACGGAACCGAACCTTATAATGTTAACTTAGAAGGGATCCAAATTACCAGCCTCACTGTTTTACCGATTTAGCATGGAACAGAACCTTATAATGTTCACTGAGCAGGAATCTCCATTGCCAACCTCACTGTTTTGCCTACTTAGCATGGAACAGAACCTTGCAATTCCCGACCTCTCTGTTTTACCGACCGATGGTACAATGCTATCGCAGCAGGAATCTGCATTACCAACCTCAGTGTTTTACCGACTGTCGGTAACTGAGCATGGAACCGAACCCTCCCTTTGTCGTTGGCGCCATCTGTTGGCACATTACTGCATTATCGATGCGCAGCTAACTTCAGAGTGGAGCAGCACCCGCCTAGCCGTACTACTTATTTATTTCTTCAATTTGTTATAACGGGAACTCTGCCTTAATAACAGGAACGCTGACCTAATAAGGTGACTCCGACCATTCTTCCCACCAGGTCACTAGATTATATATAGGCGGCAACCGCGCCCAGAAATCAGTCTGTTATACGCGTCCATACCTTCTGTACCTAAATTGTTTAATAAAGAACGGTTGAATTGAGGCTATTAATTCAACCAACTTTTTAAAAAGTCTAAATTAATTCACGACGCATCACATTTTTGGCGACCGTCACAGGACTAGTTTCTCGACACCAGATCTTCACGGAGATATCAACTGGGTCACAAGAGCTGGTCAATAAGAACCATTGGCAAGAATATTCTCATCTGGTCTATAATTGGTAGGATGAAAAAACAAGATTTTTGGCGTTTTTATTTTTTCAAATATCGACAATCTAACTTGACATTTTTAACATTTTAGGTCTGCATACCATAAGGGTAGTTTTTAGGGGTATCGCCGAACATTCTCATCTGGTCTATAATTCGACAGGATCGGGAGCAGGACCTTTGCTGAAAAATCTTGTTTTTCATTCACTAATAATCTGATTGTATTTGATTGCAATTGAGAATTCCAGATTCAATTGACTTCTTAAAAATTGTACACCTTGGTGAATGAAATAAGCGGAGGTAGGAGGTTCGGAAACGATTTCTTAACATCAAAAAACGTATTTCACAAACGTCAGTAGCCTACTGGGGATCACCACGTAAGAAAAAGCGCCTTCGATTCGATCTCCATCGTGGTGCGGAACAGAGTTTAATAGAGATTCAATTTAAATGTACCATAGCAGCGTATACGGTAGCCGTCAGCTGAGCACCATACTGCCTAGTCGAGCGCCGAGCTGGAAATAGAGGGAGTCCCAGCGCAAGACAAAAGAAAGGGTCAGCCATACCATCAGGTATCATGTGTTACCTGAGATGGCCTTAACCATAAATTTCGAGCATTATTTCAAACCCCACAGTTACATCCTAGATCACATGGTCTAGGATAACGTCGTACACTTCTCGTTTAAATTGCAAATCAGATGCTACATTTTCATTTTCAGAATCTTCCTCGTGGACCTCGTCTCCCATTTTCTACCCTTGTAACTTCTGTCGGTTTCCTCTTTAACAGATTCAGGTTACCTGATGTTTCTTGCTACAGTGACAGCTTCGTTCCAAATTTCCCCCCACCCTCCATTACACAGAGCTTGCAGCTCTGCAATTAAGTTCTTTAAATATTTACAGGTGACATTAGGCGTTGCCCCTCGACTCTGAATTACTTTGTTTACAATGTCAATTTATTTTTTAAACTTTTACCCAAATCGATTCCATAAGTAAAAAATTTAAGATATGTATATACGCTTTGAGTCCATTGACATCACAACGACATTCTGCTATCAGATTCAATAACAGGGATCACAGCGCAACAGGAGCTCAAAAAAGGGGAAATAGAGTGATTTTCTCACGAAAAAGGGGAAAATATGGGAAAGATGAAACATTTATTTTGTACATGTTTAACATCGTTCTCATGAATATTTCTTTCCAAGATTCTTCATTTCTTCTTCAGTATAATTCATTCTTTCAATGTAAAATTAAAACTACACTCTTCAGCAGAGCGAAGTAAAAATGCTAAAATTAATCGAATCGTTTGATTGTTTTCGACGTAAAACATATATGTCACATAATTTTGACGTAATGTCTCCGCAGCTTCACTATCTTTCAATATTCTTTGATACTAATCTCACTTTTAAGGCAAATTATTTCAGAATTATCCAAATCATAGACAAACGTCACAAAAGTGGCCCCTTCTTTTCTTAAGTTCCTTGAGTAGGATGATGAGGTTTTTGGAAACTCATAGACTGATTGATTGTTTGATTAGGTATTTCTACACTTATTTTTCAGTAAGTTTATATAGGTTATTATTAGTTCCGAATTAGATACGTAAGGGTGTTCAGCAGGTCGTCAGTCGCTGGCCCTTATTATTCACTTAAAACGCAACAATCACTAATAGCATATAGCTATCATCTTTTCGAAAGATTGCATGACATGCAGTGAACTGGGAGAATGACAATACGCATTCCCCATATAGCAGAATATTCACGGTTTCTTTGAACAGCGGTTTGTCGATTTTTTCGCGGATACCTAATGTCATAATTACGTTCATATTTAGAAGACTAAATTAGTGAGCAGAATATGAAATCAGTGACAGGCTGTTAGTTTTTTTATGCCATAGACTCTTTAGCTTCCTGCTTAAATGTCTTTACACATATTGTTTCAGTAAGTATATGTAGGTTATGAGATCCGAACTATATATGTAAAAGTGCTTAGCAGGTCGCTTACCGCTGGCAGTTATTTTATATATAAACACATTAATCACTTAATGGGAATCGCTATAATCCGTAAGAGGAATTCCCTGATTTCCGTGAATTCCTTGTATTACTACAATTCGGTGAATTCCTCGAATTCCGCGCATTCGTTTACTTCTGTTAATTTCTTTGGATTCGGTGGATAATTCTGCATTCCATGAGTTCGTTGAATTTCGTGCATTACGTGAATCCTGCGTATTTCATGAACTCCTTTTATTACTTGAATTCCCGGAATTTCTTGAATTCCATGAATTGGTTCATCCCCGTGAATTCCTTGAATTCCGTGAATACCGTAAATCCCTTGGATTCCTTAAATTTCTTGTATTTCGAGTTCCCGGTTGTTTTCGAGAACTCAAAACCGGTCGAGTTCTCGCAATCTTCGAGTGCCCGGAACGATTCGACTCCGGCCAGAAAAAGTTGAGCGCATTTTGTCCCGAGCTTTTTGCTCATCCCTACTAATGGTATTATTTGAGACGTGCACAGTTGGGAGTGTCCCATTTGTGCACGCGCACGTTTTTACGACCGGCCCTCGACGTGCGCAGTTGGGCTCGTGCACAGTTGCTCCTTGCATAGTTATACCCCGCGCATATTGAGACGTTCAGTTTATTGAAAGAAATCTATTTTTTATTTAAAATTTTGAAAGAAGAATGCATTAAATATTAGCAATGTTAGAAACACATTAAATTTTTGATTGTTTCTTTTCCTAATTGGAAAATGCAATAATCTAAATAGATTGGTTCATAATCAAGTATAAATAAATATAAGTATATTCCTGCAATGTTGTGACCCTGACGATGTTTAGCTTCGACTGAGACTTTTGTCGCTTTAATTGTTATTCACAGTACGTAACACTGCCGAAAATATTTTTACCGCGTGTACGCGTTCAGCATTGAATTAAATTCACAAACAGCAGCTATTGTTCTCACTAACCTACAGCACTGTACTTATTACAGACATTAGCATTTTTATTTCGTGACCACGCTGTCAACGACTTGATTCCTTAAAATAGCAGGTGTCGAGGTTCCACTATTGTGTCGCGTGTTACGTCGCGTTAACCTTTAGGAACATATCAATTACAATTTTCTGTCTTTTTTCATACAATAGGAAGACACAAATCGCTATAATTTTTTTTTAATTCAAGGTAGCCGTTTTAATCAAGGAAGAAAATTCCAGGTCATTTCACGGTTCACAAACTTTTTTCACGGTCATTAAAAATTCAACAGTTTTGTTGAACATTCGTCTTTTTTGGTTGAAAGTTGATTCTTTTTATTTGAAAAGTCTTTTATTATATTTACGGTTAAAAATGCAACTATTGGGTTGAAAATTCAACTATTTTGTTTGAAAGTAATCTTTTTTAAATTCAACTGCTTTGTTGAAAATTTGTGCTTTTGTATAGAAAATTGGTCATTTTTGATTGAAAATTCATCTTTCATGGTTAAAAGTTAATTTTTGTTTTGCTGACAAGCTTACTATTATATTTTTGTTTCGGAATTCATCTCGTTTGGTCAAAAAATCTACTATTTGGTTGAAAATTTAATTATCTTGTCAAAAATTCAATTATTTTCTTAAAAACTGATCTTTTGTGGCTAAAAGTTGATTTTTTTATTTAAAAAGTCTACTATTATATTTTGGGTTCAGAATTCATCTATTTTCGTTGAAAATTCTATACTAATTGATTGACAATTTAATTATTTTGTTGAAAATTCAACTACTTTAATAGTCATCTTTTTTGATATAGGGGAGAGTGGGGTATGGTCTCCGTGTGGGGCATGGTGTCTATTACAAAAAACGCCCACGTTTGTGGATTTCCATATTAATTTTTTGCAGAAATTAAGCACTTACAGCATATTTTGAAATACTTGAAGCATGAAAATATTAGATTCTAATAGATGAAGTATTTCTTTAAACTTAGCTGACAGTGTACTAGCTGAAAAGGCTTGGAAACGTGTCTTTGCTAAGGACGCAGGAATAGGTGAAAAGGCGGCTGTTTGGGGTATAGCAAACACAATGAAGATCAAATCAAAATTGGGGATGGGTCTCAAGAATAGAAAACCTACCACTACCCAAAGTAGAAGGATTTTTACCCTTTCTCTTACCCGTTTTTGCGGGTCTCAGTGCTTCTGGAGTGCTAGCTGGTGGAGCTGCTGGAATAGGGCTTCATCGAAGACCGTATAAACAGGGAGCAGGACTTAAACGCAAGTCAAAAAAAACAAAGTGAAGCTACCTCATCGGGCCTTAACTGATGCAGATTTACTCAAATTCGTAAAATCTTTTAAGATTCCGCATTTTCGAGGTGTTTTTATGCGACATGGATTACCAAAGGGTGGAACACATAAATATAAACATGCTATTGTTAATCTTGATGATAAAAAAGGATCAGGAACATATTGGTGTGCTTATAAAAAGATTGACAGTAAGATAATTCATTTCGATAGTTTCGGTAATCTTCGGCCACCTTCGGATGTCTTCAAGTGTTTCGGTGTTGGTAGCATAAAGTATAATCATGAGAGATATCAAAATCACAATACATTCATGTGTGAACTTTTAAGTTTGCAAATGCTATGCAATCAATTAGAATCTAAAAATACGTTCAATCTATATAAGTGCTGAAATTTGCAATTTCATGTCAGTTGAACGCTAGCAGTCATCATGGCTGATTCATTGACACTAACATTATCGGGAAATTCTTCAATTCTGGAAACTCACTATTTTCCTCCGATTGAGTTGTCTCATTATAAAAATTACGCACTTGGACTTGCTGAATTTCTAACCTTCCATTCGATACCTAATGTAGACATTGGTCAAAATAAATTTTATGTGGGGAATGAAATAATTAAAATACCTACAGGAAGTGATGAAATATGTGACATAAAGCGCGATCTACAGAATCATTTAGTAAAAATAGGTATTGACTTTCATATTAAACCAAACAATAATACTTTGAAAAGTGAAATTTATTGCAGTCACGATGTAAATTTTCAACCGAAATATTCTATCGGTCATTTGCTGGGGGTTTCTCCACGCAGACTAGAAGCCAATCAAGTTTATGAATCCGATCAAGCGGTATCAATCATAAAAGTGAATTCTTTGAGTATTGAGTGTAGCATAACAACAGGTGCATAATTAATGGTCAGAAAGTACATATTATTCATGAATTTTTTCCTGTGGTGCCACCTGGATATAAGATAGTGGAAGTACCATCTCATGTCATTTACTTACCAGAAGCCACAAGGGCAAAAATAAATTTGGCTGCATATATGCTGCTATTGCATGTTTACCACCTCACATCGCTTCCCGTCTAACTAGCATTATATTTTCTACAATTTTCTACACCAGTCATAAAAAAAAACTGTTAATGCAAGAGTTTTTTCTGATCTTGTAAAAGAATTGAATTTCTTACAGACAGAAGGTATCGTGATTAAAATTGATAATGATTTGATACGCGTAAGATTTCAATTAATACTGATATTAGGTGACAACCTCGGATTAAATTCAATTCTGGGGGTTGTTGAATCTTTTTCAGCAACATATTATTGCCGAATCTGTAAAGATTCTTCATTGCTTTGTGAAAAAATTAGAGAGGAAGATAAGGGTTTTTTGAGAACTAGATTAAATTACGCTTTGGGTGTGGTACATTTCATGGGGTCGAAAATTTTCATGTGATAGAAAATAAGTCTGTTGATATGATGCAAGATTTTCTGGAAGGCGTGTGTATATTTATTTTGACGGGCATCCTAGAACACTTCATTTTTGTCAAAAAATATTTGACTTTGCATGAACTGAATCACAGAATTATAAATTTTGATTTCGGTACCGAAAGTAAACCTCAAGAAATCCAAACCGTCAGAGGCGAAAATGAAATGAGTATTAAAACTTCAGCTTCCGAGATGTATCAGCTAATGCGCTTTTTAGGTATTATTATCGGTTCGTTCAGATGCTACGAGATTGAAAAATATTATTGAAAAGCTGCATATACTGTGTATAAAGCTTCACGAATTTTTGAAACCAAAATTACATTTTATCGTACACTATCCTGCAATTCTGTTATTGAATGGTCCCGTAGTTGAATTTTGGTGCATGCGATTTGAATCTTTCCATCAACTTATACAAAAGAATGCCAACTCGAGCAATAATACAAGAAACTTGTTGGAACGATAGCGAAAAAACAAGCGATAAAACTTTGCGAAATGATACACCACATAAATTACGATAAATGTATTTTGTTTGGAGCACCTAATAAAACAGAAAAGAAAGAGAGAAAAAATTATTTTTCTGATCAAATTGATGAAGATAATTGTGTATACTACGAAAAAGTTGAAATTTTCGATATTATTTACAATATTGGTACGTTCCTAGTTATAAGTATGGAAGAATGTGAAATTGAATTTGGCAAAATTTCGAATATAATACAGTTAAATAATGCAATTTTCTTTGACTTAGAAATATATGAAGAGGTCACTTTTGATGAACATTGCCATGCTTATATTGTTGAAAAAAGCGATGAGAACAAACTACTCAAGTATTGTGATTTGCCAACTAGGGTACTATATTAGACAGGAATATGCAACCGCCATATTGGTTCCTGGACAGTTTGCGGGAAACAATGCGATAAGCATGTACAGTATTTTAGTTAAAATTAGGTTTAGAATATATAAAAGAATTGTCTGTTGTAGTGCTCTGTCTTGTAAAAACAGAAGCAAAGATGGATTAAACTTGATAGTTTTCCACTAGGACAAAGAGAAAGACTGTCAATTTGGATTATAAATTGTAGACGCGACAAATGGGAAACGAATTGTAATTCAAAATTATGCGAAGTAAGTACGTATATTTACGACTCAAACAATATAATTTCAATATCTGGGGTCTGAAGCTTATGGTTATATGTCAATAAATTGCCTGCGAGCATTTTTTTTGTATGTTTCAGCGAAATAAGATCCAGAAGAAAATAAGGTTAGGAACGCATTTTTTTTTTAATTTAATAAAAACATGTATTTTTGCTATATGTATGCATTTTTATATTCATTTCGAATTGCATACAATTTCGAATCAATAGTTGAAACCTACATGTTATCGGTAAGTAGAATAATTTGCCACTTTTTCTTTTCAATTGATCATTATATTATGAAGTTTAAAAACATTGAGCTTTCTAATAATATTATTATCTTGAAATATAACAGCTAACTTCACTTTAGTTTTGTTACACATTACTATTTAATTAGGTTCTAGACCAAAATTCATCTATTAAAAATTCGATATCAATTTAGCGATTTTGAATTTCGCGGGGAACCATGATGGCAGCATGCATATTCCCACATATTCCCATCTAATATAGTACCTTACCTTGACTAGCGTATCCCCACTTTTTAGTCTACATCATGTGACCACCTCGCCGATACAAAGTACATGAGTGTTATTGCAAGAGTTTCGAGATCGTATCCATTAAAAAAGTGCCACGGGCCCCCTGAATAACATATTTTCTTAATAATGAATAAATTATTAATAAAAAGTGTGAAAAATTAGGTATCAGTATTAAAGTTTAGGAATATTAATCAAAATTGCTTCAAATTGGATAAACAATGACAGATTTTTAATACGAAATCATCATGTGGAACATAACCTTAAGAAAGAAACTTCAAATTGAATCAAGTGAACAAAATACCTTCAAGTGGAAGAATTGTTCAGAATTAATTTAATTTAATGTAACGTCGTGTATTAAAACGACTTTTTACAAGATTTCAGGCAATTTTTGCGACTAAAAGTTCATTTCATATTCTGAAATAGTAGGAAGGAGAAGTTATGTTTTCGTGACAGGTAAGGAAGAAAGTCATGCAAAAAATTTAGAATTTTCAGCAAGACTTTAATTGTGCGAAGAATATTATGGACTACGTGATTGATATTCAAGGCTTTCGCGATCTTGAAAATAGGTTTATTGCAAAAGAAGTGGCCGTCTTTGCAGTGAATCATAACTTTATCGGACATTGGATAGCTGCACCACCTTATCCCTTCTCGGACCTTTGTAGCGATGCGAAACAGCAGAATAACAGCTCACCTGTTATTTCCACGGTATAGAGTGGTTTGAGGGAGATACTCCTACGAATTTCCTACATTCGAATTTTCGTGATGTCGTAAAATCAGCTAGTCAAATTTATACCCGTGGCCGATAGAAAGCTGCACTTTTGCAAAATATCATGAGTAGACAGATTATTAATCTGGAAGAATTAACCTGTCCAACATCTGAAAAACTGGAAGACAGTAAAGATTACTGTTTTCATCACAGTGTAAAAAAAGGAACGTTTTTTACATGTGCTGTCAATATCGCAATTAAATTGAAAATCTAGCTTCAAAGTCAAAGACGAGAAAAAATATCACTTAGAGGTATCACACGTCAGAATACACTGCAAAAAATGTCGGTTCTAAAACTGAAAATCGTGCGATGGTGGTGAAATCGAGGACTGTCGCTGACAACATACAAATTTCTGTTAAAAAAATCAATCAGACGGATCGGATACCTAAGATGTGGATAAGACCGGCTGCTTTAATTTTCAACACAGACCCATACAATAAAAACGGATTGCATTAGGTTGCTGTTTATATTGACAGAAATGGCCACGGAACAAAAATCAAATCTGGTAAAAAAGTACCGCATTGATGCGAATTTTTATAAAATGATTTTGACAAAATATAAGATTAAGCCGAGCATTTAGCACAAATCTGAAGACAGATTGCAAGGTGGGGATTATAACAAGGGGGCTATTGATACACATCCTGAATCCTGTGTTCAATCTTGCTCTTCACAACTTGCTACTTTATATCTAGCATAGTATACTTATATTTAATACAGCGCACTACGTGTTACTTTAAGAGTTTACCGAATATATTTTTGCGATATGTGTTTATTAATATCTATAAGTCTTCAAGTATCTTGCTCTCTTTTTCATGCCCTGTCTGCGATGTGTAAGGAGTCTTAAACCTCCGTTTACACACCTCTTTTTCGCACCTTCCGTTTACACACAGGTTCTTTTAAGCCCTATTCAGTTTTTGAACTGTTTCTGGTTTTTAAAAAATCGAGTAAAATTCAGGTTTATGTTTTGAAGTGTCTACTACACGATCCAATTGTTGTTAGTGTCAATCGTCAAAAACTTTTTAAAATAAAAATTGGTGAAGCGATGTTTTCTTAAGCGAAAAGAAAAGGAAAAATAATATTTTGAGAACATATTTCATTTTGATCCATATTTGCTGTCGCACTGCACTTTAACTAAACTTTGAGGTTACGTTGATCTCCGTTAATCGCTGGTTAAGTCGCTAACCGGCCAAAAATGGCCGATTAAGTTAAACAGCGATTAGACTACTTTAATCGTGGTTTAAATGATGGTGGAACGCAATGTACTGATTAAATAAAGTTAATCAATTATTAAAATTTAATCACGGTTGGTGGAATCGGCCCTTAGTGCCTCAAAGCATTCCCATACTAATAGCGACGTGGTCGTTGTTCCATTCAAGGCCAACATAGCAGCCCTGCTGTCTGACCAGATACGGATGTTTCTTTTGTTGACATACTCTTTTGCCTTTGAAGGAGAGTCCACAATAGGATTTGAGAAACCGACGTAGCATTGACTTGACGTAAACTTGACGTAAACTTGACATAGCAGTAGCGTGGATGCGATGCGCTCGCATGTATTTCCAACTGTTTATTTTTATGTGTTGGTCGTGTTCCGTTATTCCGGAGAATCAAGATTAAAATGGCCGATTCATGTTTTGATTTCTTCGATGGCCTATTTTGTTGGAATATTTTCCGATGATATTAATTGATTACCAGTGTAATTTTAATCTTGATTCTCCGGAATGCGAATGTCACATAAAAATAAACAGTTGGCAATACGTGCGCGCGCATTGCGTCCACGCTACTACTATGTCAAGTCTACGTCAAGTCAATGCTACGTCGGTTTCTCAAATCCTATTGTGGACTCTTCTTTAGGCGCACTGGAGTATGGCCATAATCTCAGATTGTAGAACTGTGGCCAGGCATATACGACTGTGTGTAATAGAAATGTCCGAAGAGTGGACTTGGGCGGGGCACAGAGGGGTGCAGTTAGTTCAAAAAGTGGTGGTAGGTAGCTAGGGTTGCCACCTGATCGGGCCTAGCCCGGCAGTGACGGGCCTAGAAGGTTTTGCCGGGCGGTCGGGCTTTTGAAAATTTTGCCGGGCCACCTCGTGGTCAGGATCGAAAAAGCAAAAATTAGCATTAAGATTGTTGAATCGCCACCACGATGGATTTAACCTCAGCAACTACAGTAGTGAGAATTGGCGAGAATTGATTTTGTTCATGATTTTAATATTTATAGGACTTTTCAGCTTATTTTGTTGGTATCGCGATAAAAAGTCATGCTTGTTTCAAATTTGTATGTCTGTACCTTGTGATTAAGTGTTGATAGATACTTAAGGATTAATGCCAAAACAAAGTGACTGATAGGTTTGTCAATTATATAAATAGATTTTTAAAGATCAAACAAGAATCTTCAGGTTGGCCAATCGAGTGTGATGACGAGGATAGTAAACTAGCATATCTAAATGAACACTCGAGAATCTAGGATGTTGATTTACATCGCGATAAGATTACTGAAAATCCTGGTCTTCGCTCAGTTGCTCAACTGCGTCTAAATTCTTTTTGGGGGAAATTCGGACAACGGGAAAATTTAAAGAAATCCTCTTATATAGAATCGTTAAAAGACCTTTCACTGCTTTTTTTATAATCCTGAAATAGAGGTCTTTGACATAACACCTGTCAATGACGACATGCTCTGCGTCTCGTATAAATATCTGGCCGAAGCTTGTAAAACCTCATCTAATACAAATGTAGTGATGGCAGCCTACACTACAGCCCAGGCTCGTCTAGTTATGTATGAGTACCTGTCTCAGCTGGGACGTAGGGTACTATATTATGATACAGACTCGTGTATTTATGTACGACGAAACGAGCCTGGTGAGTATAATCCTCCTCTTGGTCGTATTTTGTGTCAAGTGACTGATGAGCTTGAGGTTGAATACGGTGAGGGGAGTTATATGAAGACTTTTGTTTCCGGAGATCCAAAGTTTTACGCGTATTAAGTAGTTGGAGAAAAATGGAACAATTCACACTAAATGCAAGGTAAAGGGGATTACATTAAACTATAAAAACTCACAACTGATTAACTTTAATACAATCCGCGAAATGATTGTAGATAGGTCAGTCAAATCTATTAAAGTAAATTTTAGAATGATCAGACGCACCGCATTTCACGACGTCCTCACAGTTAGCGAAACTAAAACAGTTAGACCTGTTTGTAATAAAAGACGATTTTTAGAAAATTACGGCTCCATCGCGTACGGTTATAAGGATCCGCTTTAATCATCAAAAAATGCTCTAGCTCTCTCTCTCTCTCTCTCTCTCTCACGAGAACATACATATCTTTTTTATAATCATTTCAATTAGGTTAGTATAGTTTGTACAATGTGTATGCCCTTGCGTATGTGCGGGTATGTATATCAATGGAAAATATTCTTATTTCGTTTTTTTTGTTTGTTTTTAATTAAAGATGCATCAAACTTCTTGTGTCAGTGGAACGATTTGGAACAGAGGTTTCAATCACTGCAATAGCAACACCACCAGCAAGAAGGCATCGGCAAAAAGAAGAGCATCGTCCTCCTGCGAACATACCACTCGTTCGTGCAAGACCACCTTCACAGATAGCCGATAATGTCAACATGAGAAGTAGGAGATCTATCCACCAAAAAGTCTTTCTCAGAAAGTTTTCACCGTATTATGATGGACCATATGTCTTAGAAGAACTGATAGGTGAGCGTAACGCTCTTATAAGGATTAACCCTACAAAGACTAAAATTGTCCATTTGGATAAGTTGAGACTCAGTTCATGTCCATGCATGGAAGACTAAGATGACAAATAGATTTTCAATTTGAGAATTGTAAAACCTGAACAATTTAAGGAATAAAAAATTATTCTTCTAAGAGTAATTTTGATATTAAAACAATTCTTGAATAATAATAAACAATGAGCGTAGTTTATAATTCAAAAGTCGAAATGAACAGGCATTAAGATTTTAACAAAAATATGATGTACATGATAATCGTGATGAAAATGAAAACTAAAAATAAGCAACTCAGGTGAATAGTAATATTAGTCGAAACGTCGGTTTTTAGAAATCTTACTTCTTTTCTTATGGAGTATATATCACATTTTCAATGATAAAAAAAAGGTGAGATATCTAAGAGCTATTAAACGTCAATACGAAATGAATACTCTTTACCTTGGTTAAAAAAAGGGGGTCCATATAGAATAAAAAAAAGAATATGTACACATGTATGTAATTAGTTGCTTACCTTGCTAATGTAATCCTTATAAAAAAATACACTCGTGGAATTACTGGTAAAGAGCTATATAAAATAATATAGCTTAATTACTTGGTTAACCGTTATCTGCAGACCCAAATGACCTAAATAACCATTTTGAAAACAAAGAAGAGTAATTAAAATTTTATAATTTTGTAGAATATACTATATGTATGATTGAATACTTATCTGACAACGAAATTCCAGAATGAATTTTCTATACAACCAAAGTCACTATTTCTGGTGATTCTGGAAGAATTTCTTTAATTTATTACTTATTTAATATAAAATGTAATGTTATATTAAAAATGTTTTATTGCTATTTTTTCTGTCTTAAATCTTGATAAATATTACTACTCAAATTGAGTTGTTATATTTAAAGTCAAAGAATTTCGCGGGAAAAATAACCTACAGGACAATAATTTTTGGTATTCAATATAATACCTTGTATATAAAAAAAAGTTACATTGTGAGCACGTAAACAAAAGTGTTCATAATTTGTAAATCTTATTTCACACATTAATAGTGAAAATTCTACCTATGAATATAGAGAATTTTCAAAGAATGTGGGGAGTGAGCACGCACCTGTCAGTTTCGGATTAAGGTTATGTGAATCAAAACAAGTTTAAAAGGAAATGAAAACAATAACAAAATTTAAAAAGGAAATTGTTTAAATTATTTTCAAACCAAAAATAATAAGTTTGAAAATTAATCGAGTGCGAAGCACGAGATACGTGATAAGAATATGTTCGTTAAAGCCGAAGGAGCTTTAACAAAAGAGAATTCGTAATCATCAAATTACAGTTGTTAACGCTTAGACCTTTAATTTTAAAGAGTCTGTCCACAAATGTGTGGAAAATCCAAAGACCGAGCGCGTAGCGCGAGATTAATACATTGTCGAGCGCGAAGCGTGAGATAAATATATTCTCGAGCGCGAAGTGCGAGAACCAACAGTCGCGCGCCCTAGGCGCGCTCAAACTTGCGGGCGAAGCGAGCCGCGCGCGTAGCGCGCAACGAGAATGTTCCCGCGTAGCGGGCATATATTTTTTTTAATGTGCTTTAAAGACAATCCAAATAACTCTTTTTTTTCACATTTGCACAAAGTTCTAACTTGAACAAGAAAATGGTATTTTATTTCATTAGGTTATATAATTATTTCCTACCAAAAACCGTACATACAAAAAATTCAACATAATTCTTTGGCCCATAGGACATTTTTTTTTTTAATTTTCCAGAATTGAAATTTTCACATCCATACACAAAACAGAAGATATTATCCGATTGCACTAAAATTTGTAGAGCTCACTATACTGTTAAGCAAATAAAACTTTTACCATTATTATAATGCACTAATTGGAAAAAGGATTTTTCCGGCCATCTCTAAGGAACACCGAAAATATTTACTCACGGAATTTCGCCGCCCTTTTCAGTTTCCCTGGGCCCGCCGAAAATACTTGTTCTACGCTCAACGAATTTTAGTAAGCCTAGGTACGGCCATTTAGACAAGTTTACTTTTGCCAAATATTATTTATATGGGATATTCATCAAGTTCATGATACGTTCATGGAGTTGGGGATGGGGGGGTGGACCCCTCGAAGTATCATTCTGAACGCGAAGAAACAGCGATGGAAAAAGCACATGCGCGCCGATTTTTGGTGAATCTAGGTGCGGCCATAATTTTTTTAAATTATGCAATTTTGGTGAATGATGTCACTTTCTCGGTAAAAGGATTCGCTAAGACTTTACCATATGCAAATTTCCTTCTCGAAAAAATGGATGGTATTATTAAAGTACATGGCCCCTTAAAGTATATATTGCGTTAAATTCAAGTGATAAGGAATAGAGTTGTATTTATTTGGTTCAATCGTCAGATTGTATGTTTTGACATTTACTTATATGTTATACAGGGTATATTCTAACGGTTAGTTGTAACTAAGTCGGTTAATTGCAAATGAAAATGGTTAGTTCCAAAAGTCAAAAATGTTAGTTGTAAAAAGTAAATTTTGAAATGATTTAGCATACCTAAAATATCTATACCTTAAACCTATATACCTATCTACCCTTTACCTATATACCCATCCACACATCACTACTTTCCAGCCGAGCAATTCACGCCTACCCCGAAAGGAAAACGGCTTAATGATATAATAATAATAATATACTTCCAACCAACGCAGTCCAAGTCCTGTTAACAAAGATCCGTCGATGTTCAGACAGTGCCGCCCACGCAGGTAATTACCTTGGTCGAAGTCATAAAATTAAATTCCGATTCTTCCCGAAAAGACGACCCAGCAGCTCCCCCACCGATTCCACTGTGGGATCAATAATTAAATGAAATTAGGCTAAGGTACCTGAGCAGAGCGGGCCGGTCCTGCGCGTCGTCTCGGAAGTTTGAATTCTCGAAACCGTGGTCTAGGTGAGGTAACCGTAATATGCCTAAAATACTCAGTACGTGAGCCTTTTCATGAGGCCAACACAATCTCGCCCACTCAGTGGAATCGCACTGGCATATATCCCATACATCACCCGCAAAATAGTCCCCTTAAGCTGTTATATGTAGGGCAGCGATTGTTTGCGCTACCTCATCAAAAATCTCATTGCCCAATATGCCCACATGAGAAGGAACCCAGGCTAAGCTGATCCACATCCCCAACCGGCCTGCAAAGGCACAATTATTCCAAGAATGTGGCCGTGGGGGTTTAAGAATCCATTCCAGATAGCTATGACTGTCGCGTGGGATTCATCCCTCCATTGCTCTTCCAACACCCGCATGAGGGCTAGAAAAAGCCCCAGAAGCTCAGCCGTCAGAGGAGATGAGTGATCCTTCAAGCGAACTCTACACATTCAATTCCTGTTCCGGATGTAGAAACCATAGCCAGCAGATCCCGAAAGAAGGTTCACCAAACCATACGTAAATACCCAGATCGCCCCAGGGTAACTTGTGTCCGTAAATTCCTCGAATAATGTCCAAGCGGACATCGCTTCCCTAAGGCGCCGGCCGGACTCAAGATCAATATCCAGCTCCGCCACCAAATCTGGCCAATCATCATCGAAGTATGCAGGCCTAACCGTGGTATTCAAGACTTGAGTGAAAGAGAACATGGTATTAAAAGCCATATGAAACCGCATCGCTGCGGCTGGACCCTGAATCTGCTATTCAGAGAATTTACTGCCAACGAGGTGATTCTCTCTGCCAGCGGACTCCCGCTCCATCGAATGATCCTCTGGATGAATCTGTTCCGCAGAGGAGCCGCACCGGCAGGGTTGCACGGTTACGCGTAACTCGAACTTTTATACGTATAATACGTATTTTACGTATTATACGTAAAAAATGTGAGTCTGCGCAGTACTATAACGAGTACATTAACGAAATTGAAACCTGATGCTATACTTAAAACTTAGTTCTCTCATATGTAATAAATCTATTATTTCGTTGATATTCATATATCATTATCAATCACCTTAATAATTGCTCATTTTTTGCGTATTCTGATTTTACTTTAAGCTTTTTGAACTTTTCCACTCGAAAAATTACTAGTCTAGACAGTATTCAGTAAAAGGATCCTAGCGCCCTAAAACTTTAGTCCTCAAAACGGCGCATGCCGTTACAGTGCCTCATGCCATTGTCAAGCTTGGCGCAAAACGTCAAATCATTAGACATTTCAGACAATCATATTTTCCTGGTAATCCACAGGCAATCTGTCATTGGCTGAAATGTCCAGTGAGCTACCATGGGGCTCCAGCCACGGATACGGTGCAACTTCAAAGCGTTTAGAACAAAGCAAAGTGTACCTGTGTATTAACCTCAAATTAGACCATGTGACTGTTAAGTGGGATCGCACAGTGGATTATTTGTAAGCATTCAAGCTATAAGTGACCAAATTAATACCAGGTAAGATAATCTTAATTGATATCACTTAATATGGTTTCTCACTGTTTATTTAATGATATGAGAAGACAATTTATTTAGAGAAGACAAAATGTTCAAACAATTATATGAGAGAAAGGTTAGTATTTATTTTGAAACAGATTTTCTAGAAAAAAAAACCATTTACCATTATACATTATAAAATATCACGTAAAATTTACACAATAAATATGGATTGTTGCCAAAAAGTTGTAATAAATTGACTAAAATGATTCTTAACCTTTAAATTGGTATTTTTATTGGATATATCTAAGCCAGTATATAATAACTTAAATTTTATATTTTTATAATAACCTGAAACTTGATAAACCAATATATAAAATCGAATAAAGGAGACCGGCTGTTAATTTTTCTGGATTACAGCAGAAAAACTCAATTACAATATATTCAAAACATGATTTTGGACACTATTGATTACTCAAAAATAATTATTTACAATTTTTTTATTCTGACTTTATGTGATTCGGATTAATCGGATACACCCTTTAATAGATAAAAAGCCGGTTGTGACATTTTTTTTGTTAAAACAATCGGTATTTTACATTAAAAAATAAAATACAATTGTTCGATATTGTTGCATTATTTATATTGACTTTTAAATACTGTTCCTCTCTTAGTGTTTTGTAATGCAAGAGCTGGAGGTTATATATAGTTAAAAGTTTGTCATAAGGACAACCGCAGGATTTCGCCGGGAGCAGGTGCTAATCTTAAAAATTGCAGCAATCACCTATGCGCACGTGTATCACACGCTATTTTTTGCAACGCCCGTCCGAAAAAGTTGTGTTAGGAGGAGTTTTTACTAATTTTATATTGCATAGAGTAGACTTCAGACCCCCCCCCCCCCAACGTCTGCTGCCCCAAAACGAAAAAATAGTTAAAGTAGGCGCCGAGCGCCTACAAGGAAGGCTTTCGTAGCCTATTAAGACGTTAATTTAAGTCTTAACAGAATCTTTAAAGAAAAGATTTTTAAATTTTGTAAACAATTTTTTTTTGAAAAAAGTGTGAAAAAAGTGCAAAAAAATTATATGTTGGCGCTTATGCCCTTTTGTACGACGGACGAAAATGGCTACGAAACCCTAAAAACTATTAAAAGATTTGTTCAAATTAAATCTAAATTCATTTGAAGAAGATACCAACACCAGTGTTTGAAGTTACCTATGCCAGTGTCTAAAGTACCTCATCTCGAAAGTGCGGAGCCGCAGTTTGTTCACCAGTGCCTAAAGTATGGCTTCTGCAAACTACGCATGCGCGAAAATTGTTTCGCACACAGTCTGCTCAAATAAGGTCCTTTAGGCTCCATTTAGATTTTAGAAACATGAAAACGTCAAGTTTTGAGGTGGCTGTTGCAAAAATTTTATTTAAATGTTTACATTTAACAAGTTAATGCTCATTTTTGAATGAACATACTTTGACATGCTATATCTTTAGCGATTTTTATTCAAAAAATAACATTAGCTAGTTTTGGATAAAATAGTAACTTTTTGCACTATAAACAATAATGTACAAAGTCTCATTTTAAGTTTCTAATAATTGCAGGGATTTGTATTAAAGCTGAACAATTTTCATAAAAATTAAATAATAAAATGGCTTTATTTTAGTATTTCTATTATCTATTTTTTGTCTATTATCAAAGTTTACTTTTTGGGTAAAATGTAATGGATCCTTATGACTGTTATAAAGGATAGTTTTCCGGAAGCTGCATGGGCTCTCCATAAGTATAAAGCGCCCCAAATTTTTGTTACGCCACAGGCGTAAACTTGTAATTCTTGCAAGGGGTTGTCCTTCATTGCTTGAGATCCAGGGATTGGGAGCGAAATGCTGGATGAACGCTCGATGCGTTCCAAACGTGCTTCTCCCCTGTTCAGATTTTCCGAGTGTTACGAACTAAGAGGTCCGTTTGCACTACCCGAAGTAGGAAGAGTCGTGTCGTGAACGGAGAGTGAATGGTCGTGACTGCCCGAAAAGTAGGCATTCTGCATTCGAGCGGACCACGTGAACGCGTAGAGAACGGTTAGGCCAGCAGATCAGAAGGGGGGGGGGGGGGGGGCTCCAGTCTATAAGAGGAAAACCAGCTGGATGATGGCGGCTAAGCATTTGCGGCGTTGTGCCGGCTATGTGCGTTCCCCCCTTACCGATTGAGAGGGACACCCGAGCCACTCACGCTGAGTCTATGCATTCTTACGAGGATAAAAAAAATATCGAGTGATTTCAAAAGATTTCAACTGAATATATATTTTAGGAAAATATTGTACAGAATTTTCCGAAGATTCCAAGGAATTTTTTCTATTTCAATAATTTGAAGAAATTTTAAAGGATTGAGCATATTGTATTGTATTTTAAAAGAATCCAAGGCATTTTAAAGAGATGTCAATGATTTCAAGGAATTTTAAAAGATTTTAAAGAGCTTAAAATATTTAAATAAATTTTGAAGTATTTCAAGAAATTCTGTATTTATATCAATTATTTGAAGAAATTTCTAAAGATTAGGAATATCTTGAAGAATTTCAATAAAAAAAATAGAAGATTTGAAAACTTGTAGAGTTTTGTTTAAGATTGCAAGGATTTTTCATTTGATTTCTGTATTTTAATTGATTTCAGAGGATCTGAAATATTCTAGAGTAATTTAAAATATTCCAAGGCATTTTCGAAAGCTTTAAAACGTTTTACGTGATTTTTGAAGTTTTAAAAGTTCTTGAAATATTCAATGACTCCAATGAATTTATTTTATTTGAATAATTTCAAGGAATTTCAAAGGATTTTAAATATTTCAGGCTGTTTTTTAAGTTTTTATTTGAGTTTAAAGAGATTTAAATAATTCAATAATCCAAGGAATTTTCAATTGATTTCAGTGATTCAATTCAGAGGATTTTAAATATTTTGGAGTATTTTAGAAGATTCCAAGGCACTTTCGAAAGCTTTAAAAAGTTTCAACTTTCAAGTACTTTAACAATGTTTCAAATAAATATGTAAGGAATTTGAAAAGACTCCAAGGCATTTCCAGCGGATTTCAATAATTTAAAGGAATTTTTAAAAAATTATAAAAGATTTGAGAACTTTTAGAGTATTTTAAAAGATGCCAAGACATTTTCGAAAGCTTAAAAAAGTTTCAAGTTATTTTTAATGAATCTAAGGATTTTTTTTAATTTCAATAATTTGAAAGAATTTCGAAGGATTGGAAATATTTTAGGGTGTTTTTAAAAATTATAATACTTTATTTGTGCCGGCTGTACTATACGGCAGCGAGACATGGACATGTCAAGAAAAGCACAAGAGTAAAATTAACGCGATTGGCATGAAACCTCTGCGCATAATGTGCGGGAAAACACTGATGGACAAAGTCCGAGTGACCAGCGTTTCCAAAAGTTGTCACGGACACGTTGAAGAAGTTGGAAACGACTCAGGCGGTTCTCAGGTATTTCAGGTATTCCAGCGTCAGGAAGGAGGCTCATATTGCCGCCAGTCAAAAAATGAGCCGGGGTTAACACCGTAGGGTCATCTAGATCATTCGTCAAAGGGCACAGGGGCCGTGAGTTCAGGCAAGCTTCTATTTCCACCAGCAAAGTTGATAGTTCTTCAAAAGTGAGTGTATGATCTCTTATGACTCTTTTTAGGTGATGTTTAGTGGATTTAACACAGTTTCCCATAGACCGCCCCAATGAGGCGAATTCGGGGGGATGAAGTTCCAGTCAGTCCCGTTGTTAGCAAAAATAGTGGCAACCTCCTTATAAAATTCAAAAGAAGCGTTAAACATCCTCTTGAGTTCTCGGGCGGCTCCCTGGAAGGTTGTGCCATTGTCACTGTACAACTTGCGCAGTTACCACGACGACCAACAAACCGGCGATAGGCGGCCAGGGACGTAGCTGTCGTTAAGTCACTTACAACTTCCAGATGAACTGTATGTGTTGCGAAACAAACAAAAAGGGCAATATAACCCTTGTAAGAGCGATGTCCGCGGCCCTTTGTCGTGCGTATCTGGATAGGCCCAGCGTAGTCCAGACCAGATGAAGTGAACGGCAGCGCTGGAGTTACTCTATCAGCTGGAAGATCTCCCATTAATTGTGAAGCCAGGCGGGGCTTTACGCGTTGACAAATTATACAGTTTCGAATTTCAGTTTTGACTAAACATGTTCTACCTAGGATCCATAACGATTGAAGGGAAGTACTTAATGTTAATGTAGGTCCCCCATGAAGAGGAGATACATGCGCATGATATACAAAGAGCCGACTGAGATTTGAGCGATGAGGAAGAATCGGGGGATGCTTGGATTCGCGAGAAAGCGCGGAGTGTGACAGGCGAGCGCCAACGCGCAACAGTCCATCCGTCGTTTCCACGAAAGCATTCAATTTTCGGAGCGGATTTCGTTTTGGTAGAGACCCAATCGTAGTCAAAAGCGCGAGATCCGCGCAAAAGACGCCCCCCTGAAACACTCGAATGATCGCTGCGCGAGCGTCAGCAATCTCTGATGAGGTCAGAAATAACAAATTAGGCATTTCCCCCCTTCTTCCTCTGCGAAAATTCACCAGGGGGCGGCGAGACCATGCCACTATGCGGGTCAGCCGCGTTATTGTCGAGAACAGTGTCAGTAATTCCGGTTCAGGGGTCTGCTCTCGCACGTGCATTACTCGCAAGGCATCCGGCCGATCTGGCCAATCCTGATCCTTTTATCGTCTTGCCAACTCAAAGCAATTTTTTTCTGTTCAATTGAGTGAACTTGATGTTTTCGGCTTCGACTTAGGCACTGAGATTTTTTAAGGTTTTCACAGGAAAACAGACAATCTTTATAATCTTCTAACGTAATCCTTTTTAAAGATGATTGTTTAACACCTTTAGCTCTTTTTCGCTCTTCTTTTTCATTTAAAATTTGATATTAATATAATTTTGATCTCAAACCCATGAATTCAATTAGAATTTTTCCATTAAACTCATCTTTCGTGAGACCTAGCACTTTTTTATTTGCAAGAAGAATTCCATAAACATTGTTTGGAGGATAATCAGATGTATCAAATCTATGTATACCTCTTTTTATATAGCCATAAAAATGTGAAACTGTTAGATGATAAATTAGACTATCTGTGTCAGTATAAAGCAATTTTGCATTATTATTAAAAGTCTGCGTCATGTAATTGTAGTGGAAATCATAGATAATTATTTCTGATATGTCGAGGATGGCGAATCCCACATAATTAGGTTTATTAAATTTAATCTTTAATTAATTTAGTTCAATAATAATCATATTTTCATCAAATATACTACAACTGTGGAAATGTGGTTTAGCGATGAGTGCTTTTGCACCGTACCGTCTCTCCCACTGTGTGACAAGTCTAACATCTTCATGTTTTCGCACATTTTCCATGGTTTCTCCAAATACGGAGTTATTCATTAACTTATAAAAAAAAATTTCGAAATCATTTGAAGATTTTTTCCGCATTTCTGTATATAAATCAATGTACCTTTTAACCATGTTTTTGTTCAAACTGTAAAACCCTATGAATATTATTTAACGTCATACCTCAACTCAAATACTGCTTTTAATTTCTATAATGAAGTATATATTTTTGTTTATTGTGCAGACTTGTCCTCAGTTTAGGAATTTTACATTTGGAAATAGGAGGGATGATGTGCTGTGGACATAAAGGTAAATCTTTATGCAAATTATAAAGCTCCTCTGGATATTCAAAATCAACTTCAAGTATGTAACCAATTGTGTACCCATTTAAAATTTTGGTATGGTAAATACTCACTCGTCGCTGCGCCATACTGACTATTATTATCAAAATAAAAAATATATGATTCTGGATTTGATGGATTGAAAACACCCCTCATGAATTTATTATTTGATTTTGCATATCTGTTGGAACATAGCAATACACCACCCCTTATAGAATTTTCAATAAATAATAACATTTCTGGATCCGTGAGCAATTCAAGTTCTATTCCTGTGTATTTCAACATCGCATCAAAAGCACAATCACCTATGCGCACGTGTATCACACGCTATTTTTTGCAACGCCCGTCCGAAAAAGTTGTGTTAGGAGGAGTTAAAGAAAAATACTAATCTTAAAAGAGAAGATTTTAAAACTTTGTAAGCACATTCTTTTGAAAAATATGTTAAAAAAAAAATGTCAGAAAAACAAATTTTGGAAGAAAAATGTTTGAAAACTAAATTTTTGTGAAAAAAAATTATTGAAAAAAAATTTCGTAGAAAAAAATGTTTGAAAAAAAAATTGGGTGAAAAAAAATTTTTGAACAAAAAATTTTGTTGAAAAAATTTTCGAAAAAAAATTTGGTGAAACAAAATTTTTGAAATTCGCACACAGTATGCTCTAATAAGGTCCTTTAGGCACCATTTAGAAGCATGAAAACGTCAAATTTTGAGGTGGGTGTTGCAAAAAGAATTTTCACTCAATATAGGAATACATGAAAGTCGGTTTTGTATACCGAAAATGATAGAATGAGAATTTAGTTTCGAAGTTCTGATAACTTCACTATTTTTTTGTGTTTTATATTTTCTTATTATATTTTTTAATGCTTAGATTAACTCCAGCCTATATAATGATGATTGGTATCGTAGAGATTAATTCAGCTTGGTATGGTGAAACTTCTCAGTTTTACATGTTCGAACGACCACAAGAAGTTTGTGTAAAATATTGGTGGAGAAATATAATGTACATTAACAATCTTTTCGGAAGAGACACAATGGTAAAATTATTTCAGTATTTTATAATATTAGAATTTATAATATGGAATATATGTATTTTTTTAACTCCAACAGCACTTTCAAATTTAGTTGATATTTTTCAGTGTATGTCTTGGAGTTGGTATCTATCAAACGATATGCAATTTTTCATCATTGGCAACTTTCTCCTCATTATGTCTTCTGCGTAAGTTAATTTATCACTTTTAAATAAAAGTAAAAAAAAGACCTGGCCGAATTCATTTCAAATCGGGCAGGCAGTCCATCCTCAAGTCACAGAATCACTTGGCACTCAAATATGTTATCCTTCAAAGGAAATAAGACCAAAAGTATCTTATTGATTTGTTGAAATTTTTTTGTTGAAAAAATATGAGTATTTGAATTTAAAAAATCTGCCCACAGTGCGGGCACATTCTAATCGCGCGCTGCGCGCGCGGCTCGCAAGTTTAAGCGCGCCTACGGCGCGCGACTGTTGGTTCTCGCGTTTCGCGCTCGATAATATATTCATCTCGCGCTTCGCGCTCGATAACGTATGTACCTCGCGCTACGCGCTCGGTCATTGTATTTTCCCCACTTTTAAAATAAATCTTAAAATCAATTAAATATCCGGTTATATTTTATTTCAGATACATTGACGACACTCTTTTATGTATTCCAAAATTCAAAATATTTTACAAAGATTTAACCAAGCAGATCACAAATTAAAATTTACTATAGAATTGGCAAAAGATGAAAGTATTAACTTTCTTGATTTAAATCTCACAATAGAAAACAACAAAATTGTGACAAATTGGTTCCGCAAATCAATTTGGTCAGGTCGTTCTTTGAACTATGATTCATGTCATCATATTTATCATAAAATCGGAGTAATATCCGGATTAGTACACAGAGCTATCAAATTGGCTGCTACAAGATACCATAAGGAAAACCTTAATGTTGTACGAAATACTCTTTTAAAAAATGGCTACCCACTAGAATTGTAAAAAATTGAAATCGCTGAACGTTATGAGAAAATCAAAAGGATCAATCTAAATATGCAGTTCAATAACAATTTAAACTTAAACTCAGAAAAGAAAAAATTAATGGTTTTACCATATATTGCAGATTATGACGAACGTCTTTTTAGAATTTAAAAAAATGTAACATCGAATTAGTTTTTTCAGTTGAACAAAAATTTAATAAAATATGATTTCAAAGTACTAAAAATAAAATAGAAAAAGGAAAAAATGCAACTGTGTATACAAACATACTTTTAAAAATGGTTAGAAAAACTATATTGGCCAAAGTAGTAGACCATTATATTTAAGAAATAGAGAACACGAAAGATCGATTGATAATAATATGCAAATGCAGCTTTAGCAAAACATGCTTATCAGAACTGACATATTTTCGACTTTGATATTAACAATGTTTTAATTCTTGAATCTGAACCAAATTTAGACAAACGCCATCTTTTAAAAATGATACATATTCCCTAGCGGACCTAATGAGTATACTGCGCAAAATACTGCTTACGTGAATATGGATGCGCTTGAGGTCGCCTTCAGCCCACGTTTTCGATAGGTATTATATTTTCTTAAAGTTTTTAATGTTGCAAAAAAAACTATTGCAATTACTCCGTAGCCTACTAAAGCAAAATTTCATGTAGAATCCGAATTTTGACAAGTTAAATGTTTATCTTCCTTCTTAATGAGTTTTTCTTGCATGATACGGAGAGGATACGATGTGGAAACCATGAGGATACGCTGCAGCGTACCCGTTCCGTTCACTCGGTCCGCTTAGGGTTCAACGTGACAATAATACAGTTAATTTTGGAAAAGATATCCAAGGTCTTAGCAATATTTATAATAAACTTATTTCTAATATTCACATTCCAAAATAAAAATAATGATGCAAAAGTTATTGCAGCTTGTGTCGTTTTTCCAAAAAGTCAATTTTTAATTTTTGATTTATTTTTATAGCAAGAGTTTATTACAAATTTGTAGATATTTTTTGGTTGAACAACTTTTGTCTTTTTATTTTTTTTTCGTCTCTTGTGTCATTTTTTAAAAATTCAATTTAATTTGTACATCCTCTTTGAGTGAAAAAGTTTGCCTATTAGTACATTCTCATCTCAATGAGAAGGTATTGGTTTCATGTGACAAATGACTTTCGCGGATTCAATCAAATGTTGACGTTTTGAGACCCCCTAAGTCAGAAAAAACGGTTTTTACAAAGGTGTCTGTCTGTCTGTCAGTCTGTCTGTCTGTAGTCTCTAGTATCTTGTAGGCACGATAACTTTCGAAAGATTGATCAGATTAGATTGTGCTTGGCACACTTCTTGAAGACCTAAAAAGTATGAACGAGTTCATTAACGAGCTATTTTGGATCAAAATTCAAAAAGTGAGCACATTTTGAAAATGTTCGAGACCACTTTTTTCAAAATTTGAAAATTCTATATACAGTTATTAGTAGTACTCCAAAAGAAAAACCATTTATCTTCGTGAAATTTTTTGATAAAATAAAAATTATGAGAGATATAGCATTTTCAAAATCCCAAAAAACAAACGCAAATTAATATTTTAAGCCGAACAACGCATGGTATAAAAAAATAAAGGAAAGATAAACGTTTATTTTCGAGAGCATTTTCAAATTATTATAACAACTTTTTGAATTTTTCCGAAAAATCGAAAATTCAAATTTTGATCGCACAAAAAATAACTAAAAATTAAAAATTCCATTTTGCGGTCAAACTATGCAAGATACAAACAAAGATAAGGATATATAGATCGTGCATGCAAAACGGATCTACAAATTTGTTATTAATCACTTTTTGATAGGACGCGTAGTTTTTGTCTTATTCGTGAAAAATAACACTAAAAATAAAAAAATTTAATGTTTTGGACGACGATACAAGAAAAGAAAAAAAAATATATTATGCAAACTTGTTCACTCAAAGTGGATTTACAAATTTGTTATTTATAATTTTCATTAAGGGCGAGAATATTTTTCAATCGTAAAAAGTAAGCATAAAAATAAAAAAATTAATTTTTTTAAAAATGACACAAGAGACGAAAAAAAAATGAAAAGATAAAAACTGTTCAACCAAAGAAGATCTACAAATTTGTTATAAACTCATGCTATAAAAATACATCATAAATTAAAAATTGACTTTTTGGAAAAACGACACAAGCTGCAATAACTTTTTATTTAACAACATTTTTCGCCAACGCCCACATTGAGTGGATGAATCAACTCAAGGATGACTTGCTAGACTGCTACGATGCCAGCATTATCCCTGTTCATCGATGCTCTATGGCACGTATGCATACTCTGTGGTGCCAAAAACACCCGGAGCTTCAGCACGTTTCGATTCAATCGTTGCAAAATCACCGTTCCTACCTCTCGAAAAATGGATTTGTACGCGAAGCGCTTTCCCAACCGCTGCTTGATTATGCTGCAGCCGAAGGTGGGGAAGCGACATTATTACCAACCGCGGAAAGCCGGTACCTTCTGAAAGATGATCACGATTTCAGGACAAGAAGGAACATTGACATGCCAGTTCCTTGTAAGCCCCAAGATCTGGATGAAATGGATGCCTCCCTTCTTGGAGAAATCTCGCAAGAGTCCGACCTCTCGACCATCAATTGCTCAGTTTATGGTGCTGCGAGAGCTTTGGCTGATTAAAATCGAAGGTTTAAACCGACGATGGATCAAAAGACGAAAAGACGCTTGCATCAACTGAACAAGAAGACTGGATTGGCAAGACAGAATGCGTCCCGTGTTCAATGTGTGATTGACTACATAATATCTGGTAGACAATTCACGGAAAGGGTTTGAAAGTTCGCCCCAGAACTGAGGATCTTGAATCACACACTGGATAAGTCAAAGCTGCTGACAATCAAGCAGTATATTGTTTACAAAATACGGCTGTTATATGACGCAAGGAGTAGAATAGAGAAGAGGGAGCAATGAATCAGTGAGAATCAAAAGTTTCTCGCTGACCCATCTCGCCTCTTCAGTGAACATCCTGTTTCGGTCAAAAATGCACCCAAGCCCAACGAGGTAGAGACTTTTCGGAGAGAGGTATTCAAGATCCCGAAAGAACTAAAGTTGAAAGAAGATACTGACAATATCATCCGCTTTGAGGAATTTTACGACAACCTCATAAAATCGGAGGAGGAATGTCCATCAATCAGTGCCGAAGAGGTGAAAAAAGCACTTAAAGGCACGAAGAACTTCTCCCGTGCTGGATCAGATTGTATCAGAAGCTTCTGGTGGAAGAAGTTTACTTCTACACACCAACATTTGACCCGTATATTCCCCTCATATTTAAAGTCGGAGACGCCTATTCCGCAGTGGCTGGTGTTAGAACGCACTATACTCCTACCGAAAAAAGGCAACTTGTCCAACATAGAGAATTACAGGTTAATAACTTGTTTGAACACAATGTACAAGATCTACACAGCTGTCCTAAACAACAGGATTGTTCGGCGAATTGAGCCTGTATGGCGTGAGATGTACGAACAACGTGGCTCGAGGAATGGGCGTCTCCGACTTTAAATATGAGGTGAATATGCGGGCTAAATGTTGGTGTGTAGAAGTAAACTTCTTCCACTAAAAGTTCTTGATACAATCTGGTCCAGCACTGGAGGAGTTCTTCGTGCCTCGAAGTGCTTTTTTCACCTCTTCGGTAGTGATTGATTGATATTCCTCCTCAGATTTTATGAAATTGTCTCAAACTTCCTTGAAGCGAATGATATTTTCAGTATTTTTTTTTCAACTTTAGTGTTTTCGGGATCTTGCATACATCTCTCCAAATAGTCTCTACCTCATTGGGTTCGGGTGGATTTTTGACAATAACAGGGTGATCACTGAGAAGGGGAAATCAGTCAGCGAGAAACTTCTGATTCTTCCTGATCCATCTCTCGCTCTTATGTATTCTCCTCTTAGCGTCCAATAACAGTCGTATTTTGTCAATAATATGCTGCTTGATTGTCAGCAGCTTTGACTTGTTCAGTGTGTGACTCAAGATCCTCAGTTCTTGGGCGGACTTTTGAACCCTTTTCGTGAACGGTCTAACAGATATTATGTAGTCAATCACACATTGAACACGGAATGCATTCTGTCTTGCCCATCCACTCTTCTTGTTCAGTTGATGCAAGCGTCTTTTGGTCTTTTGATTCATCATCGGTGTGAGTAGCCAATCACACATTGAACACGGAATGCATTCTGTCTTGCCCATCCACTCTTCTTGTTTAGTTGATGCAAGCGTCTTTTGGTCTTTTGATCCATCATCGGTGTGAGCCTTCGATTTGAATCAGCTAAGCTCTCGCAGCACCATAAGCTGAGCAATTGATGGTCCAGAGGTCGGACTCATGCGAGATTTCTCCACGAAGGGAGGCATCAATTTCAGCTAGATCTTGGAGCTTAGGAGGACTTGTATGTTATGTTCCTTCTTGTCCTGAAATCATTATCATCTCTCAGAAGGTGCCTGCGTTTCGCGGTTGGTCCTAATGTCTCTTCCTCATCTTCGGCTGCAGCTTTATCAAGCAGCGGTTGGGGAAGCGCTTCGTGTAAATCTCCATTTTTCGAGAGGTAGAAAATTTGATTTCGCAACGATTGAATCGAAACGTGCTGAAGCTCTGGGTGTTTTTGGCACCACAAAATATGCATACGCGCCATAAAGCCTCGATGAACAGAGATAATGCTGGCATCGTAGCAGTCTAGCAAGTCATCCTTGAGTTGATTCGTCCACTCAAAGTGGGCGTTTCGTTTATATAATTAAAAACTAAAGGTTAACAACCACCGCAGGGTCCCACTGGGAGTAACTGTCATCTAAAAAATGACATAGTGAAGGCAAGATCAAATGATGATCAATGGTCCAATAATGGCCAAACTTGCATATCCCAGCAGAAAAAAATTGTAAAGCGGCAATTAAAGATATATTTTGGAGCTGAAGGCTAATACTTTTCGATGCCATTTTTTTAAATAAAGAAAAAGTTCCGCTCCCACACATTTAATTCATAAGTTTGGTTAAAATCGTTATTTTTCGTCCATTTAACCTGAAGTTACTCTAAAACCTGACGTCTTAGACCATTTCTGCTTGCGGATTCGTGTTCAGCCTCAAAAAATCTGTAAGATCCGACTTCTGTTATTTTTGTAACTGAACCTCGCAGGGCTGTACATGTGTTGCCTTGTGAAATTGCTGATCAGATATTTTGACCATATTATCCGCTCAGAAAATTCTTAACATGATGCGCACAGTAGTGATAACTGACATTGTATTTCCAGGTTGAGCAACTTTTTCTGACGTTGAAACAAAATGTTATCTGATAAGATTCTGTCATTGGTGTTTTTTTTTTTCAAGTTCCTATTATTAGATGTGAAGGGATAATAATTTCCTTGTTTTCAGACTTCAATAATTATTTGTATTCATCTAAGCATCGTATGTAACATTTGCCGTTTTTAAAAGTCGCTTAAATACCAATTTGGCCAGCAGCCATGTTGAAAACCGCAGTTCTTGGCGCCTCGCCGGTAAGTTGGTAACATAGTTTATGGACGATCCCGGTTGAAATTTCTTATTCTTTTTCCTAGGAAATAATGGTAGAATACATCAGTATATACATGATTGTATTCTTCCTTGATTACGTCACAGCTCCGATCAAATGTTGTTTCACCTCTGGTTATTTTTCCTACTTCCTCGCGTTCTACACGGTCTGTTTCTTGGTTTGCCTGTTCACATGCTACATCATGCGCTAATTTTTCTCTTGGGTTGTTCGACCTCAGGCTCCTTGCAGCAGCAACTTCATCGCGCGCTTGAATAAGTGGCAAAAAACGATCTGGTCCCAATTTCCGATATTCATCTGAATGTAGAGTAACCCACCGGCTGTTATTTGTGTCAAATACAATAAATGTATCGCGTTGGGTAAACAAATAGCACAGATGTTGAATCTGAGTTCCATACTTTATTCCAACGATGACATGATCCCTTGCTACAAAATTTAACCAAGGAAATTGCCAGGGAGCGGCCCTACTGTCATCACCAGGTTGATAATTCAAATTCTGTAATTGTAAGTGTTGAAGAAGTTGCTTTGGAAAATCTCGGATAGGAGGTAAGACACCGTGGTATCCAGGAAATAATTCTTCGAGGGTCGTTACTATTGGAGATTGACGAAGAAGCTGTCACTCCTCTAGAGGAAAAGATTGTTCGTGGTCATGGCAAGTGCTTTAGTAATTTCGGAATTTCACAAATTTCGTATATTTTTTGGAATTTCAATGTTTATTCGGTAATGCCATCCAAAGTAATATTGAATTTCAATAATACTGAGAAAAAATCTGGATACACGGGGGAACGAAACCGGAACTGTTTGTGTATTTTCTATTTTTTAACATCTCCCCTCGTCAAGTTTGATGATTTTTTCTCGTGAATATCGAAATTCAATGTCGATGTGGATGGCATTACCAAATACAAATTGAAATTCAATGAAAACTTTGCCATCGTAAAGAGATACTTCATTTCTAATATGTTTCTTTTTAGCTGCCAAACTCCATTGGAACTGTTTCGGATGTTCTTAGACGACGAAATCATTGACATGATCGTTTATTACTCAAACATCTACGCTCAACAAAAAATATCACCTTTGCTACTACTCGACAACAAATTTTTCGCTTTATCGGCATTCTTTTTCTTTCTGGATACCACACACTTCCTCAGATCGAGCACTATTGGTCGGTTCAGCCGGATCTTGGGCTGCCTATCGTGCAAAAATCAATGACTCGTCACTCTTTTCGGACACTAAAATCGATATTGCATCTGATGGACAACAGTAGCATAGACAAGTCAGAAAGATTTGCCAAATTTCGACCCCTGATGGATCTATTGAACAATAAATACAAGCAAGTTGGGATTTTCGCTACACATTTATCGATTGATGAACAGATGATTCCGTATTTCGGGCGACACAACTGCAAAATGTTCATAAGAGGCAAACCAATTCGCTTCGGCTTCAAACTGTGGTGCCTCTGTTCCGATTCGGGATTTCTCTTCCATGCCATTCCGTACGCTGGTAAAGGGAGTTCATACAATAAAAACGTGGGCCCCGGTGCGTCGGTGATTCTCTCTATGATTGCATCCATCAAAGATCCGGAGATTCATGCGTTTTACTTCGACAACTTTTTTATGTCATATTATTTATTCTGCATGCTGAATGAGAGGAAGATTCGGGCAATCGGCACTGTGAGATCAAACCGGCTGAGAGGAGCGAACAATGTACTACTAACAGGGAAAAAATTGAAGAAGCATTCGTACGATACGTGTTTCGAAAACACCAACAAGATATCTGTCTGCCGCTGGCAGGACAATTCTGAAGTGACAGTCGCTTCAAACTTCATCGGAGCTGAGCCAACACAAAAAGCTTCCAGATATTCGCGAGAAGAAAAAAAAATTAACATCCCTCAACCTCGAATGATATGCAAGTTTCGCCGACCTGTCGTTGTGATTTCTTCGTGTCCTGTGACCACCCATCTCACGGTTGTGAGACGTGGCCATGAGTGGTATTTATTGCGGTCCTACTGGGAGCCGGTGTCATTTTTAGGATGTTAAAAGTCTAAAACCAATGGATAATCCTAAAATCGATCGATATTGAAGGCCCTTTGGACTCAGGTACATTAAATCTTATGTACAAAGTGTACTAAAAATTTAAACTGGATAATTTAATTTTAGTTTACGCTTTAAAATTTAGCGCAATTCATCTTGAATTTCCTTTTTTTTCAAGATGCGAAAAGAAAGAACTGGGTAGCAAAATTAAGCTGGCTTGAACCAAGTAGGTAAGCGTTGTGATTAACAATCCGTATCCTCATCAAAATCGCTGTATTCTAAACCACTGTCTCACACACAGTCGATCTTAGGAATGCCGACACCTGCCCAAGTGTATCCACACTTGCGCGTAAATGTAGATAAGTTGATGAGGATAAAACGTCCACAAAAGTAAAATCTCGAGCTCGTGTCTAGTTGTCTGAAAAGAAAACCAAAGAATTCCCAGATAGCAAAATGCCCGGCGACTGCAAGCGATCTTCCGTCTTTATGCAGCCATGGAGTTTGATGATTCCTCTTGCGATTCCGCTCCGAGCTCTACTGTATTGTATGAAGAGTATTGTTTGGAGAAAAACATTGCCATGGATCTATTGACGAATACTGTTGCATCAAGCGTTTCTGGTGAGTGTTATATTACGTCTTATGAGATAATTTCTGTTTAGTTAGTGTTTCTTTTTTTCATCGGCTAGCCCTGTCCGGTAGCGGTGGGTATTCTTTGTCATTTGTGCTCCTCGTTTCGTTGAAATGACATCATCTTACTCTCACGAAAATTCGGTCATGGATCAGTTTTTTCTTTCATTGGTTTATGGTGACAATTCTACAGATCTTACACCTGATATGTTTTTGACGATCAAACTTGTACTCCAATGAATTCGGTTACAAACTTTGAACAGTATGTTGTTCATTTCGATTTATCGATGTTTTACTCTAATTGTGTAGTTCCGGAAAATTCCTCGCCCTAGTCAAAATGCCTATTATAAACCGAATAGAAACATAATAGGATGTGGCTTCTGTCTGGTCCTATTACTTTCGAAAGTGGATTTTGTTCCTGGTTCTATATGGTGTTCTATTAGGTAATTGTGAACTTTCTAATTGGATCTTATTAGGATCTAATATGTCCGTATTCGGCACTCGTACCGTATTAGCTATTGGTTTCTAAGTGGAACCTAAGTGGAACCGAATCAGATTTGAATTCTACTGCTCCCTTCATTCACACTTGCACTTTCACCCCAGTCCCCTTACTCACCACACCCTCACCGTCCTCACTCATCTTTTCACTTGCCTCCAGCCAAAAAATGATCGCACTCGAAAAACACCGTGTAACCTCTATCGGTACCGAATAGTTTCATTTTCAGAAAAAAAGGTTAATTCTCAACGAAAAATGTAATATTTGCTATTTCAATAAAAAAAATATATTCTCAATAAAAAACGGTCGAATTTAACATTAGAAAAATGAATTTTCGACAAAATAAAAAAATATTCTAGAACCATGATCATTAGTTATTAAGATGCTACAAAGAATCACCTTTAAAATAGTTTTGTCCTTTTAAAATCATGGGATATTTAAAAAAAAAATTATTATATTTATTTTACAATTATTTAGAATTAATTTACAATTAAAATAAAATTGTAAAAATAAATATAAATATAAATTTTCTGATATTCTTCAGAAAGTTTCGAAATAGTTTCTAAGATTTCAGGTATTTTAAATAAAAATTTGAACAAGAAAAAAACAAACCATTTACAACCGAATAGTTTAATTTTCAGACAAAAAAGGTAAATTCTCAACGAAAAATGTAATAATTGCTATTTCAATAAAGAAAAAATATTTTCAATAAAAGACGGTCGAATTTAACATTAGAAAAATGAATTTTCGACAAAATAAAAAAATATTCTAGAACTATGTTCATTGGTTATTAAAATACTACAATGAATCACCTTTAAAATAGTTTTGTCCTTTTAAAATCATGGGATATTACTTTAAAAAAAAAAAAAATGGCTTCCGTTTCCGGTACCGATCGTGAGAGAACTCTTTTGTGTCATGTGTTAGTTTTTTGGCTTTGGTGAAGGGAATCAGCGTGTGTGTATGCAGAAAGAGCAGTGAGTGCGGAGATCAGGTGTAAGGGAAGAAGGGTGAGTGAAGGCAGAGGTGTAAAGGATAAAAGTAAGTTGTGTGAAAGGGAAATTTGGAGCGTGCGAAGTTTTTGAGGTTAGGAGTGGAAAAATTGTTGTTGGACAAGGGGGGCAAGAGGTAGGCGAGTAAGGAGCGGGAAACGTCGCGGAGCATTGGTAAGATAGGATGCCGACGGTACGAAGTCCACAAATGGACGCCAGAGGGCGACAGCTACTGGAAGATCGCACAGATCAGCAGGCAGTAGCTGAAACAAGAGGTGTCGTGGTTGAGACCGTGGTTAGTGGGGGGAACGCGGATGATGACTACAGTGTCAGCAGCGGTGAGGAGAGGTTCGAGACACCGACCAGGGAGGGGATGGCAGCGAGAGATGCTGAGAGCCTGTCTTGAGACTTTTGCAATGTTGCCAAGAATCACACAGTCAGTAAGTAAGTTTGTCATGCCTGAGGGACTGTCTCGAGGCGTTTGCAATGTTGCAAAAAATTCATCATCAATATGTCTGTCTTGCCTGAGAGCCCGTCTCGAGGCGTTTGCAATGTTGCAAACAATTCATCGCCAATATGTCTGTGTTGCCTGAGAGCCCGTCTTGAGACGTTTGCAATGATGAGACAATTACGCAGTCAGGCAGTCAGTTTATCATGCCTGAGAGCCTGTCTCCAGGCGTTTGCAATGTTGAAAACAATCACACAGTCAGTAAGTGAGTTTGTCATGTCTGAGAGCCTGTCTCGTGACGTTTGCAATGTTAAGAACAAACACACAGTCAGTGAGTCAGTTTGTCCTGCCTGAGAGCCTATCTCGAGGCGTTCGCAATGTTGCAAACAATCCATCAGCAGTATGGTTGTCATGTCTAAGAGCCTGTCTCGAGACGTTTGCAATGTTGCAAACAATCACACAGTCAGTAAGTAAGCTTGTCATGCCTGAGGGCCTGTCTCGAGGCGTACGCAATGTTACAAACAATCCATCAGCAGTATGGTTGTCATGCCTGAAAGCCTGTCTTAAAGCGTTCTTAATAATGCAAACAATCCATCAGCAGTATGGTTGTCATGTCTAAGAGCCTGTCTCGAGACGTTGCAATGTTGCAAATAATCACACAGTCAGTGAGAAAGTTTGTCATGCCTGAGAGCCTGTCCCGAGGCGTTCGAAATGTTGCAAACAATCCATCAGCAGTATGGTTGACATATCTGAGAGCTGGTATCGAGACTTTTGCAATGTTGCAAACAATTAAACAGTCAGTAAGTAAGTTTGTCATGCCTGAGAGCCTATCTCGAGACGTTAGCAATGTTGCAAAAAATGCATCACCAATATGTATGTCATGCCTGAACCCCCGTCTCGAGGCGTTTGCAATGTTGCGAACAATTCATCGCCAATATGTCTGTCATGTCTGAAAGACTTTCGCGAGACTTTTGCAATGTTGCCAAGAATCACACAGTCAGTAAGAAAGTTTGTCATAGCTGCGAGCCTGTCTCGAGGCATTCGCAATGTTGCAAACAATCCATCAGCAGTAAGGTTGTCATGTCTGAGAGCCAGTCTCGAGTTGTTTGCAATGTTGAGAACAGTCACACAGTCGGTCATTCAGTTTGTCATGCCTGAGAGCCTGCCTCGAGGCGATCGAAATGTTGCAAACAATCCATCAGCAGCATGGTTGTCATGCCTGAGAGCCTGTCTCGAGACGTTTGCGATGTTGAATATATATATATATATATATATATATTACATTTTCACAAACACTTATTATTACTCTATTATGAAGACAAAATATGAATTTTTCTGTTGCGTAATATTTTATGCAGATGTTGATGACTTTTTAAAAAACTTCAAAAATATGTCTAGCATAAGTCACATATTTTTGGATCGGCCTATATGGGTTATACCTCCTTCAACTGCATAGTAGGGTGGCCCAAAAAATTTTTAAAATAATTTTGTCTTACCCCCCTATTTTCTGTCATTCCGTGTGAAAATATTTGTGCAATTTGGTATAAATTACAAAGAAAATTTAACCCGTGGTCCAAAGCATTTCAACGCTAAAAAGTGTTGAATATTTTTTTTCGTGAAAATTACAAATGACTCATGTAAAACCAATAAGTATGACAATAAAATGATGGTAGGCATTACTGAAAATAATTTTACCTCTATAGGGGTTTGCAAATTTATAAGGTGCTTTTTTCATATGCCATCGACGTTTCTGGCCTTAAATGATTAAAAATTACCTTGTAAAAATGAAATGTCTACCCGTGATAGAAAACAACCCTTCAACTACTAAAAACTACCATTTCGAATGATATTTAGCTTCTTTCACAGTTCTTCACATCATTTCTTATAGAAAAAGTTCTAGGATGACTTCAGAAGTATTGCTGGAATATTGTATACTTTTTTCAATAATTTAAAGATAATTTAAATTCCATTTTCAGCCTTAAAATCACCCTTAATAAGAAATGAAAGAAGCAAAATATCGTTCTAAAGAGTAGGTTTTAAAAGTTTAAATGTAGTTATCTATCACTGCCAAACATTTCAAATTTGAAAAGGCCCTTTTCAATCATTTAGCGCCCAAAATATCAAGGGGATATAAAAAAATCAGATCGTAACGGGTACGGTTGAGATTTTTCCGCTTCTTTGGAAAATTTCCAATCCTGTATATTGGTTTTGATTTCAATTTATAAATATTTCTTTAATATAGATCGTAGGAGTTTAAAAACAGTTTTTTCATTGTTTTGGAACATTTCCGGTTCCGTGTGTTGGTTCTGAACAAAATTTGAGTCAATTTTGAGCATTTTTGGGTCAAATGGACTAAATTGTCACGTTTTTGTATAGCAAAGTCTTCAGAAGTATTTTCCTCAGCATTTTCACTATTTCTCCTTGCATGTCTAATAACACTTATATCCATAAGCTCAGGGTCCTTGGGAACGCCAACAATCTTTCCTTCCTTCAGATGAATTTTGGCACATTTATCCAATCCGAAGTCCATCCCAATCTCTCCTGTGTACTTCTTGACGATATTTACCAGGTATGTAAAGAAAAATTGAAAGTTGAGAAAATTTAAAAACTTTGCTAACAAGAAATTTTTTAAACCTTTTATTTCGAGTCGTAGCGATGTGGAATTCCAGAAGTATTTATTTTCGGCCCACCCTATTAAACAATTTGCGAAGTTTTAAACATATGTATTAAAATTTACTTTTGATTTCAAATCCTGGTTAAGAAATTTCAAAAGAATTGAATAATTTCAAATACTACGAATTTTTTGAATTCAGTAAAATTTTAGGAAATGTTTAGAAGCAAATAAGATAAGAATGTATAAAAATTTTAAGAGTTGAAAATAAGAATAACATTATTATGAATAATGAGAATTTAGTACACTTTCTTTTCGCAATCTAAAAATCGTTATTCTTCACGAAAATGTGAAAGGAATGAAATACAAAATTTAAGGGTTTTTTTACCATCTTCATAGGAAAGCGGCTTATGATTCTTTGGAAATTTTATGACTGCCAATGGTGCAGAAGCGTCCTCAGGCCGAAAGATCAATTCTTCAGTTTTTATTGGTTTTGCAGGATTCTTACCTGAAAAATATAATATAGAAATATACAGCGTGAATAAAAAAAGAAACAATGAAATTGAGGCAATTTCTTACCATCTTTTGTATTTGGCTCCTTTTTTATGATGAAATTCCATGGTGGTTGCTTAATTGCGATTGTACATTTTACTGCTCCTAAGATTAATGAAAAACAATTCCATTAAATAAAAAAGGATCCAAAAAGTTAACTGTAGTCCAAAATGTTAGCAAATATATACAACATGCTTACTTTGATCTTCTTCCGAGGAGCTTAATTGCTTTGGACAAAGTGGACGCTTTTTTGGTAGTTCTACTATGGGTGAAATATTCTGAAAATTTTCATCCGAGCTGGGCATATTTTGGACCTGTGTTTCAACGCTTTTCGCAAGACTTTCATTTGCTGCAAGAAAGTTGTACACGTTTCAGAGTTACCATACAAGGTACGTGTCCATTATTGTCCAAGGAATCCTGACTGCCCCACAACGGCGTAGCCACGGGGGCTTTGGGTTACAAGCCCCACCCACCCTCCCAATTTTAGAACTCTGTATACTAGGGTGGCCAAAAAAATTGTGTTGTGGTTATTGTCTCACTTTCCTATTTTCCTTAGTTGTGTTTAAAAATTATTTTGTAATTTTTTATTAATTAAAAATCATGTAAAACCCGTGGTCCAAGGCTGTTAAACGCTAAAGTGTTATTTTTTCTTGTTGTAAAAAAATGACAAATGAATTCCGTTAAAACAGTAAGTGTGACAGTAAAATGATGGTAGACTTGGAATCAAGCTGTGAGGATCTTCTACGGGATTTGGAAGCATCGGAGGAGCTTCCGAGCCGTGCAAGGAGTCAGAAAAATGAGCAACAGCAGGCCTCGGGATCTGGTTTTTGGCGTATCCTCTGGAGTCTGGACTCTGGAGGGTGCTTCATTCCAAAAAAGGTACCTTTTGGAGTGGTCAGTAGGTCTCTTTCATCTCAGGTGAAGGATATAAAGGTTAAGTACGTTTTAAACTCTTGTTTTTAATCCAAAATTCGCTTTTTTCTCGAGTTCTCAACAGTTCAGAATGGAATTTCCAATTTTTATCATTTTTCAATAGGTTATTTTTCAAGGGTTGAATTTAAAATTGTTGAAAATTGAAAGATGAATTTACAACAGTTGAAAATTAAATTTATAATTTTCTTCTATTTTCAACTTTCTCCCATTTTTAATAATTGTTGGGAATTAAATTCTTTCCGACGAAAAACACTAACATAATCTAAAATTGTTCAAATATTCTAAATTATGTTCAAATTATAAGGATTTTTGTTTTAAAATACTAATTTAACTTAAAATTTTGTTTCAGAATACTAATTTAACCTAAACCTGTTAAAAAAATATGAATCTTTAAAAACTACTAATTTGGTAATAAAAATGTCTATTTCCGATGAAAAACTTTAACAGAATCTGAAATTGTGCAAGCTTGTAAACTTTATTATTTTAAATAAAAATAATTGGATTTAATATTTGAAGTCTAATAATTTTTTATTAAAAATACTGACAATTTACAAAAAAAATTAGCATAAAATAGTTTAGAATTGGAAATCTTTTTCAAAATATTACAAATTCTCTCATTTATCAAGTTTCATGGAAATTATTCTTTAAATGTTTTCTATTGAGATTTCAGTTCACGTTAGCGTAAGTATAACACGAGTCTAACCAATTTTTTTGTTTTTTTTATGTAATAACCTCGTAAATGTCGCTCCTAAGAGTAAATTGTCCATATAATAAAAGAAAGATTATTTTTATAAAAAAGGTTCTCATCGATATTTATTGCGCGCAATTAATCTCTTCGTTTTAAAATTGAACTATTTTCTTGAAAATTCTTCTTTTTTAAAGAAAATTAATAGTTTTCAACTCACGTCCATCCGACCATCCCATCTTATATTTAATTGTATTGCAAATTTAATTGTATTTAATAACACAGAATCACACAAAAGAAGTGTCCGGAGCCAAAAAAGCTACCTATATAGCATTGTGGTATAGGTCTAGCATAGTAAAAATCTGCATTGATTAGAATTGTCTGCTTACCAGTTCTTTTTTCATTTGACATGACACATGACATGACACATGACATGACACATGACATGACACATGACATGACACATGACATTACACATGACATGAAAAATGACATGACATGACATGACACATGACATAACACATGACATGACACATGGCATGACGCATGACATGACACATGACACGACACATGAAACGACACTTGACATGACATGACACATGACATGAAACATGACACATGACATGACATGATACATGATATGACATGACACACGACATGACATGACATGACACATGACATTACACATGACATGACACATGACATAACACATGACATGACACATGGCATGACGCATGACATGACACATGACACGACAAATGAAACGACACTTGACATGAGACATGACATGACACATGGCATGACACATGACATGACACACGACATGACACATGACATGACATATGACATGACATATGACGTGACTGATGACATGACATACGACATGACATGCGACCTGATACATGACATGACACATGATATGACACATGACATGACACATGACATGGCACATGACATAGCACATGACATGACACATGACATGGCAAATGACATGAAACATGACATGATACAAGACACGGCACATGATATGACACATGAAATGGCACATGACATGATACATGATATGAAACATGACATGGCACATGATATGACACGTGACACGACACATGAGATAACACATGATACGACACATGAAACGACACATGAAATGACAAATGACACAACACATGACATGACACATGACATAGCACATGACACGACACATGACATGACATCACACGAGACATGACACGACAAATGACATGACACATGACATGACACATGACATAGCACATGAAATGACACATGGCATTACAAATGACGTGAAACATGACATGACACATGACATGACACATGACATAATACATGCCATGACACAAAAAATGACACGTGACGTGACACATAACATGATAATGATATTACTCATGAAATGACATCTGACACATCACATAACATGACACAAACCGGACATGACATGACACATGACATGGCACAAAACATGACACGACATGCCACATGACATGCATGACTTATGACATAACATACATGACACCTGACATCACATGACACATGACATCACATGACTAATGACGTGACAAAGACACATGACACATGGCATGACACATGCCATGACACATGACATGACGCATGACATGACACATGACATGACACATGACAAGACACATGACATGACACATGACATGACACATGACATGACACATGACATGACACATGACATGACCTTTCATTTTCATTAATTAAATCGGTTATTTTGAATCGTCTGAACTATATAATCATCACTGATTAAATCATTCAGTTTGAATAGTCTGATCAGTAGATTCCACTATTTACTTCTATTTACTGAAAATCAGTGATTTCAAGTTTCCGATTGATTCAGAAATATTGATTCAGTGATCTGTTAAGACGAGCTTTTCATCAGTAGAAACGACTGATCTTTCAGTTAAATTATAAAAAAATATTTTCGTTATTTTCATACATTTTCTTTTTTAAATTATTCAGTAGCTTAAAATTTTCAGTAAGAAATATCACAGTAACAAAATTGCAAAATTCATTTTTAATGGTCTGATCAGTAGCTTTCATTATCCACAACAATTTTTGTCTGATTTAAATAATGCGGATTTGACGACTGACAAATCAGTAAAAAGTAAAATTCTAAATCAGTCAATTTGACTCACTAATGAATTCTTTTATTTTTATTGCTCTAATCTGAATGATTTTAAATCACCTAATCAGTAAATTTTACTAATTAAATCAGTCATTTTAAATGGTCTGAACTATATAACCATCACTTACTCAATCATTCATTTGAAACAGTTTGATCATTAGATTTCAGTATTTACTTCCATCGAGTGCAAAACAGTAATTTCAAGCGACTGATTGAGTCAGCAATATTGACTGATTGACCTGTCGAAACAGCTTTTTCAGTTCAAATAACTAATTGTAAAAATCAAATATCACATTTTTAATGGTCTAATCAGTAGCTTTCATTATCGAACTCTATTGACTGAAAAACAGTAATTTAAAGTGACTGATTTAACCTGTACGAAAAAATGATTCTGCCGTTAAAGCTCGAGCAATTTAATCAGTGAAATTACGTCTAATATAAATAATACGGTTTAGACGACTGACAAATCAGCGAAAAATAACATCTCAAATGAGTCAATTCGATTCTCTGAAAAAATAATTTATTTTCTAGAATTCAATATGTAATGTTTTTTATAAAATCAGCTATTTTCAATAATATAACCAGTTACTTTCACGGACCAAATCATTTATTTTTACTAAAAAATTCAAACTATAACTTTTAATACGTATATGAATCATTTTGAGTCATCTTATTATCAAGTCCAAACATTTTTTCGACCCTTCCAATTAGACGATTAAATAAATTGTTCAAACAAATAATTATCGTTTTTAAAATTTTTCTCTTAGAACACAGTAAGAAAGTCGAGGGTTTTCTCTAAAATTTTGCACTTATAGTACAATTTTCAATTAGAGTAAGGTAATACTTCATTATTGTAAACAAATAAAAGGACCCAATAGTTGAAATTTCAACCGAAAAAGATGAATTTTAAAAAAATTGTTAAATTTTCAACCAAACAGATGAATTTTCAACCAAGAAGATTAAACTTCTATCAAAAAATATTATTTTTCAACAAAAAATGCAATAGTTAAATGTTCAGTTACAAAAATTAATTTTCAATTAAAGAGGTGATTTTTCTACCGAAAAGTTGAATTTCCTACCAAAAAAGATTATTTTTAACAAAATACATGAATTTTTTACCAAATTTTGAAATTTTAAAGGAATTTTGACCTAACAGTTAAATATTTAACCAACGAAAAAAATTATCAACCAAATAGACAGATTTTCAAGGAAAGAAGATAAATGTTAAAGCAAACATAGAATAGTTAAATTTTCAGTTAAAAAATTAAATTAAAAAAATGAATTATCAACAAAATAGATAAATTGTTAAGCAACGAAATTAATTTTTAACTACAATAATGAATCTTGCACACAAAAAAATTATTAACGCAATAGTTAAATTTTTTACCAAAAAAAAGGCAGATTTTCAACAAAATAGTTAAATTTTCAACCAAGAAGATTAAATTTCTATCAAAAAAGATCAATTTTAACAAAAAATGGAATAGTTAAATTTTTAGTTAAAAAATTAATATTCAATAAAAAAAAAAATTTCAATCAAGGAGATAATTTTCCAACCAAATTTTGAATTTTTAAAGGTATTTTAACCTAATAGTTGAATATTTAAACAAAGAAAAGAATTTTCAACCAAATAGCTGAATTTTCAAGCAAAGAAGATAAGTGTTAAAGCAAACATGGAATAGTTAAATTTTCAGTTAAAAAAAATCATTTAAAATAAAATATATCAATTTTTAAGCAACGTAATTAATGTTTAACTAAAATAATTAATCTTCCACCCAAAAAATTAATTATTAACTCAATAATTTAATTTTTTACCAAGAAAAAGACAAATTTTCAACAAAATAGTTACATTTTCATCCCAACACATAACTTTTCAACCAACAAGATTAAATTTCTATAAAAAAAGATAAATTTTTAACAAAAAATTGAATAGTTAAATTTCTAGTTTAAAAATTAATATTCATAAAAAAAAAACTAGTTTTCAATCAAAGAAATGAATTTTCAACAAAATTTTGAATTTTTAAAGGTATTTCAACCTAATAGTTACAAATTTAATCAAAGAAAAGAATTTTGAACCAGTTGAATCAGTTCAAACTTTTGAACTGATTCCGAATCGGCTTGTACAATAAATTATTCACTTTTTAATCCTCAAAGTACTGTTTAATTTTAAAAATCATTATAATGTAAAATAATTCTTCTTGGTTAAAATTCATATTCTTAATTAAAATTAATTTCTTTCGTTAAAAATATAACCATTCCATTTTTTGTTAAAAATCCGCATTTTGTTTGTTAATCAACTTTTTGGTTGAAAATTCATGTATTTTGTTAAAAATACGTATTTTTTGTTGAAAATTAATCTTCTTGGTAGAAAATTCAACTATTTGGTTGAAAATTCAATTATTTAAATTTGTATCAACTGCAAATTCAAGTATTCTTTTTTTGGTTGAACATTTATCGTTTTTATTTGAAAATTCATGTATTTTGTTGAAAATTCGTCTTTTTCATGGTTATTCTTTTTTTTTTTTTTTTTGAAATTATTATATTTTGTTAAAAATTCTTATTTATGGATATAAAATTATTTTTCTTGGTAGAAAATTCATCTCTGGTTAAAAATTTAACTATTTTGCTAAAAATTTATTTTATTTGGTTGAAAATTAATTTTTTTAACTAAAAATTTGACTATTCTATTTTAAGTTTGAAATTCAACGTTTTGGTTGAAAATTAATTTTTTAACTGAAAATACAACTTCCATTTTTGGTTGGAATTTAGCTTTTTTTAGTTGAAAATTCATGTATTTTTGAAAAATTCGTCCTTTTTGTTGAAAATTAATCTTCTTGGTTGAAAATTCAACTATTTGGTTGAAAATTCAATTATTTAAATTTATATCAACTGAAAATTCAAGTATTCTTTTTTTGGTTGAAAATTTATCGTTTTTATTTGAAAATTCGTCCTTTTTGGTAGAAAATAATTCTTCCTGGTTAAAATTCATATTCTTGATTAAAATTAATTTCTTTCGTCAAAAATATAACCATTCCATTTTTTGTTAAAAATCCGCATTTTGTTTGCTAATCAACTTTTTGGTTGAAAATTCATGTATTTTGTTAAAAATACGTATTTTTTGTTGAAAATTAATCTTCTTAGTTGAAAATTTAACTATTTGGTTGAAAAGTCAATTATTTAAATTTATATGAACTGGAAATTCAAGTATTCTTTTTATGGTTGAAAATTTATTGTTTTTATTTGAAAATTCATGTATTTTGTTGAAAATTCGTCTTTTTCATGGTTAATTTTTTTTTTTTTTTAAATTATTATATTTTGTTAAAAATTCTTATTTATTGATATAAAATTATTTTTCTTGGTAGAAAATTCATCTCTGGTTAAAAATTTATTTTATTTGGTTGAAAATTAATTTTTATAACTAAAAATTTGACTATTCTATTTTAAGTTTGAAATTCAACGTTTTGGTTGAAAATTAATTTTTTTAACTGAAAATAAAACGTCAATCAACTTTCCTAGCAAGTCGAATCATTGACAAATAAAGTAAACCAATCTGAGCACCAACGCGGTCGTCCAACGGTTCGATCAAACTCTCGCGGCTCTCGTAACCGAAGCAAATTCTCCAACAAACATAAAGGAGACCTATGCTACTACCATACTTACTTCCACAAAAATGTGCGCAAATGCCAAGCCTCTTGCTTTTGGGTACAAAACGATAAACAGATATCGGAAAACTAATAGCGCAACATCGACTGGAGACTCTCGATCTAGCGAAAAATTCAAAAGATCTCCACATGCGGGATCACGATTCCTGATTATTCTTCCTGATCGACACTGGCTCAAATGTGTCTTTGCTAGCAGCCGATACACAGAATTTAAAATCGAAACTCAGTGAACTAGCCCTATTCACGACCAACGCCTTGCGAGTGAATATCTATGGCAATAGACGCATCATGCTAAACCTAGATTTGCGTAGCGAATTCAATTGGAGTTTTTGCGTAGCCGCAGTTCCATATCGTATAATCGGAGTGGACCTGCTGGCTCACTTCAGCCTGGTACCTTTTCTACACGAAACCAAACTCGTTGACACAAAAACTTGCCTATGCGACACGGGTTTCCTCAAATCTACTACAATTTTTGGAGCCCGTCTAGAGGATCGATCAGCTCCATTTTGTAAACTTTTGCAAGAATTTCCGGAACTCACCTAATCTTTGCAGGAAAAAAACGCGACGCCTAATGATAAGGTCATGCAACACATCATTACTACAGATCATCCCGCTGCCGACACAGCAAGACGGTTGCACACGGACAAGCTGGCTGGGGTGAAAGCCACTTTTGAAAATTTAATAAAGGACGGTATTTGTAGACCGTCGAGTAGTATTTGGGCCTCTCCAATTCACCTAGTCCCTAAGAAGAATCAAGAATGGCACGTCGGCGGCGACTACCACAAGCTGAACGCTGCAACCACCCGCCACATTCGGATGAAATAAAAAAACGAGGTTCAAAACAACTTGTAGCTGGCAATTTTCAACCAATTTTGGATTTTTTTTTAGAAAAATTCAGCATTATATTTTGAAGAGAGTTATGTGGCTTTATTTTTTAATTGTATTTTGTTTAAACTTTTATTTGAATGCAAAGTGTGAAGAAAAAGTAGATATTTTAGTTTTTTATGTTCATCTTCGTGAAATTTTTTTTTTATGGTCAGCATTGCCAGACTTTAATCGCAGGGATATTTTGAAGCAAAAAAAATGATATTGTTAACATAATTTTTATAAACAAATTAACTTAACAAATAGTCTAAACTATGAATTCTTAAAAAAAAGAAATACGAATTTTCAACAAACATTCAACATTTTTATCGCGTGCGTCTCTAGTCGCTCGCAAGCACGCATTCGCGCGAAAAGTATGCATAAATTTCGAAGTTTTTTACGAACAGTTCGAATTTCCTAGGAGCAGACTTAAATATAGAAAGAAAAATGTTATTTGTGCGATTTAATTTATATCAATTGATAAGATTCGCAAGTCAGAGGATTAGAACCCTCGAAGACTGCTGACTCATCCGTTTTTAAACATAGACCAAGAGTGCGTAAACACCTGCAGCCATCGAGGACAAACAATATTATTAATAACATTTCATACAAATTTTAGAAAAAATTAAAACATATGTACACATAATTTTCAAGATTAAATTCAGAGACTCATTTAGCAACTTCAGAAACATTTATTATTTTATAATTTTATTATTATTATTATACAAATCATAGACAATATTTATTTACATAACCTCAAAGTAAATAATCAAGTTATGTTACCTAATTAAAAGCAATTAAAATTCAATCTTTATGTAATTTAATATTGTGAAAAAAATTAATCATCAAATAATTAATTGAGCAGTTTCGAATATAAAACAGCGTTAAATAATTTATAAATTTAAATTTGAAATTCAAAAGTAATTATTGAAGCCATACTTTTAAGTATAGTTATTAGGAATTAGCCTGAAACTAAATTAGAAATAATGACAAAAAAAAAAAAAAATAAAATGTAACCCATCATGTGGGATTTTGTTAAAATTAGTTATTATAAACTCTTATTTTTGTGTAGGTATAATCGGGGCAACCACAAAAACTCCATATTTCCCCTAAATTTGTGCACAGACCTTTCGAAGTCAAAGCTCTAGGCATAGACAACGGTAATTTGGTGATTGTGAATAAAATGGATATTATATACACTTCTTTACCTCAGCCTGGGATTGCTAATTGAGGTATTGGAAAATAAAGTACAAATTTCATTTATCATGATAACTTTAATATTTTTTTCTTATTTCGCATTACATTTTATCCTCAACCACTCTGAAAAATGTACCATTTTATTAAATTTATGTTATTAAAATTCATAATATGCAGTGATAATGAAACAAACGTATTTGAATTATCTTGTTGGTATCATTAAAAAAGTGCGAATCCTATACAAAACAAAATGATGTTGTGATTAAACATTTTATTGCAACTTGTGTGGTTTTTCCAGATATTTAATTTGTTTATTTCCAATGTTATTTTTTACGATTTGAAACAAAAATACGCATCCTAGCGTAAAGTGGTTCTAAGGAAATTTCTATAACAAAAGTTTATCAATTATGATATTAATTATTATATTTATTAAGTATCTCTACCATTAAAGCTCCATGTAATTAAACATAAATTTAATGAAGACAACTTTGTGGTCATTTATTTATATTATTCAATTCAATTTAAAAAATATATATATAATTAAATAGGTTGAATTTTTATCCCAAAAAGATTAATTTTTTACCAAAACCCCCACGATAAATTAGCTTTTAACAAAACAGTTGCATTTACAACCAAATAGTTAAATATTTAAGCCAACAAGACTAATTTTTTAGAAGACAGTAAAATTTTCAGACACAAAAAGTTAATGCTTAACCAGGAAAGATGGATTTTTAGCACAAAAAATAAATAAATTATCTATCCAAAAAGACGAATGCTCAACAAAAGAATTCAATTTTTGACTGGAAAAGAATAGATTAACAAAATAGTTGAATTTTCAACAAAATAGTTAAATTTTTAACTAAATAAATGAATTTTCAACCTACGAAGATGATTTTCAACAAAAAAGTTCATTCCCTACCAAGAAAGATAAGTTTCTACGAAAAAGATTCATTTTATATTCAAAACGACAAATTTTCAACAAAATAATCGAATTTTCTACATACAAAAATGAATTTTCTACGACGAAGATTAATTTTCGACCAAAAACATGAATTTTCAACCAAATAGTTGACTTTTCAACTAAAAGGAAAAGTTAAAAAAAGAATAGTTAAGTTTTCATTTTAAAAATTAATTTTCAAACAAAAAATTATTTTCAAATAGTTGAATTCGACAAAAAGAAAGAATTTTTAACACAATAGTAGAATCCTCAACCAAAAATGTGTATTTTCAACAGAGAAAAAAACTCGTTTTTAACAAATTATTTCAATTTTCAACCAAGTAGTTAAATGTTGTAACAAAGTAGTTAAATGTTGTAACAAAATAGTTGAATTTAAAACCAAGAAGATAAACTCGACCAAAAAACAGGAAGTTTCAACAAAACACCAGAATTTTTAACCAAACACAGTCACTTATTTTACCTAAAAAATGAAATTTTTACCAAAAGAGATGAAATTTCGAACAAAAAAGTTTATTTTCCACCAAGAAAGATGATTTTTCTTCTATCATAAAAGATTAATTTTCAACCAAGAAGATGAATTTTCCACGAAAAGACCAATTTTCAGAAGAATACATGAATCATCAACCAGAAAGATGAATTTTCAACAAAAAAAAAGATGAATTTTCAAAAAAGTTTAAGTTTTCAAGATAAAAAGTCAAATGTTTTAGAAAACTTTTAACACCAAAAAGATGAATTTTCAACAACAAATTAATTTTTGTTGCATTTGCAACAAAAAAGATGAATTTTTAATCCAAAGGGATAAATTTTCTGTCCAAATAGACGACTTTTCAACAAAAAATTTGAATTTTCGATAAAAAAAAGATGACTTTTTAACAAAATACTTGAATTTTCAACAAAATAATTAAATTTTCAACAAAATAGTTTAATTATTAAACAAATACTTGCATTTTCTACCTACAAAGATTAATTTTCCACCAAAAAGTCGTATTTTCAAACAATAAATATTGAACTTCGACCAAAACCAGTTGCATTTTCAACTAAATAATTTAATTTTTTAGAAGAAAGTTGAATTTTCGAAAAAAGAGAAACTTTTTACCCAAATAGACGAATTTTCAAGGAACCAGATGAATTTTCGACCAAAGAAGATTACTTTTTAAAAAATATACTTGAATTTTCAACAAAGTAATGAAATTTTCGACTTAATACTTTAATTTTTAACCAAATACATGCATTTTCTACTTAAAAAGAGATGAATTTTCACCCAAATCGTCGAATTTTCAAGCAAAAATGTCGAATGTTCCAGAGAACAGTTGACTTTTAAGCCCGAAAGATGAATTTTCAACCAAACATTTAATTTTCAATCAAGACAACAAAATTAATTTTTAACTTGAAAGCAAAAGAGACGAATTTTCAACCAAATAATTGAGCTTTTAACCAAATAGTTGAATTTTTAACAAAAAGATTAATTCTCAACGAAAAATATAATAGTTGATATAAAAAATAAAATGTCAACTAGTTAAACTTTCTACCAGAGTTAAATTTATAATCAAAAAATTCAATTTTCAACAAAATAGTTGAATTTTTAAAGAAATAATAGAATTTGTGACCTACAAAGATGATGTCTCACCAACAAAAATCTAATATTGATATTTCAACCAAAAAAGACGGAATTTCTACCAAAGGAGATGAATTTTAAAACCAAAATGAAGAATTTTTAATCTAGAAGAATAATTTTCTACCAAAAAAGACCAATTTTCAATGAAATACATGAATTTTCAAACAAATAGTTGGATTCTCAACTAAAAAAGACACATTTTGAACCTAAAATGGAAGAGTTAAATTTTCCACATAAATAATTTAATTTAAAAAAAAAACACGAATTTTCAACAAAGAAATTAATTTTTCATCTTAAAAGACGAACTTTCAACAATTAAAGATTTTTCAGTCAAGAAAAAAAAAGAAAAGATTTCTTCCAATTTTAAACTTTCAAGCAAAAAGCCGAATTTTATGTAGAACAGTTGAATTTCCAATTTAAAAATATCCATTTTCAACCAAAAACGGAAAAGTTAATCAATTTTTAACCAAATAGTTGAATTTTCATTAAAAAAATGAATTTTGAACCAATAAGATTATTTTTTACAAAAAACGACGAATTTTCAATTAAAGAGATGAATCTTCAACCGAAAAAATAAACGATTGTTTTTTTTCATACAAATTAATAATAAAAGTTATAATAAATTAAATTTTTAACAATTTAAATTTCTAAAATTTCAAGTAAAAATATTTGACTTTCAAAAAAATAGATCAATTGTTAAACAAATACTTTAATTCTTAACAAATGATAATAATTTTTTACTAAAAAAGTCGAATTTTCAACCAAAGAAATGAAACTTCAACTGAAAAAAAAGATTGCTTTTTTAATGAAAAATTAATGATAGAAGTTATAATAAATTAAATTTTTAACAATTCAAATTTCTAACATTTCAAGTAAAGATATTTGATTTTCAACCAAATAATCAATTTTTAACCAAATAGTTGAATTTTCAACAAAAAGATGAATTTTCAACCAATAAGATTAATTTTCTACTAAGAAAGTCGAATTTTCAACCAAAGAGATGAATCTTCAAATAATAAAAAAAAATTACTTTCTTAATACAAATTAATTATAAAATTTGTAATAAATTTAATTTAAACACTTTAAATTTTTAACATTAAAAAAAATCCTCTTTTTTAACAAAATAGATCAATTTTTAACCAAATAATTGAATTTTCAAGAAAAAAATTAATTTTGAATCAATAAGAGTAATTTTTTTACAGAAAAAGACGAATTTTCAACCAAAGAGGTGAATTTTCAACCGAAAAAATAAAAAATTTATTTTTAGTACCAATTATTAATAAAAGATATAATAAATTAAATTTAAAACACTTTAAATTTCCAACATTTCAAATAAAAAATTTCTTTTTAAATAAAATAGATTAATTTTTAACCAAACAGTTGAGTTTTCAACGAAAAGATGATTTTTCAACCAATATGAGTAATTTTCTAGTAAAACAGACCAAATTTAAACCGAAGAGACGAATCTTCAATCGAAAAAATAAAAAATTGTTTTTTGAATACAAATTAATAATAAAAGTTATATTAAGTTCTATTTAAAACGCTTTAAATTCCTAACATTTCAAGTAGAGATATTTAATCTGCAATAAAATAGATAAGATTGTTTTTCTACTTGAATAGACGAATTTTCAAACAAAGAGATGAATCTTCAACTGAAAAAAAACAATTGCTTTTTATAATTCAAATTTAAAATAAAATTTATATTAAATTCTATTTGAAACGCTTTAAATTCCTAATATTTCAAATCAAAATATTGATTATTTAACAGCATTTTAACATTTACCATCTGTTAATAATAATAATGATAAATAATTATTATTCTTGTAGAGAGGATTTTATAAAATATTATAATTGTCTCAGATTTCTAAATATTTTTTAAATATACTCGATTTTTCTTAAAATTTGGAAAATCATTCAAAATAAAAAAGTCATCCTACATTTTTCCACGTTTTCCCAATATTTTCAGTAATATTTTGAAATGTTTTTATATTTTCTTTAAAACTTAATTTTTCAAAATAAAAAATTATTTAAAATTTTGCCAGGATTTTTAAGAAAATTTTTTTTATTCTCTTCATTCTTTCAACGTTATTTAAAAACTTTTAAAGTTATTGTTTGAAATTTTTAAAAATCTACATTTCATTTTAATTTTTTTTTGGTGAATTTTAAAATTATTATTGAATCTTTTCAAATGTTCTAAATATCTCTTGAATTTACTTGATTATTCTTTAATTTTTCAATCCTGTCAAATTAAAACTTTTTGCTTTAAAATTTTGAAATGGCTGGAATTTTTCGTGAACTGTAAAAAGATTCTTCAAAATTAAAAATATTGTCTTCAAAATTAGTTAAAATGCTTCAGAATCTTCTTTGAAAATTTTGAAAATCTTTTTAAATGATTGAAAATGTTTTTTTTTTGCAAATCGTTTCAAAACTTTTAAATATATCTTAAACTTTGTCGATTTTCTTCTAAAATTTAGTAATCTTGCAAAATTGCAAAATTTTTGCTTTAAAATCATTTAAATTGTTTTGAAAAATGTTGGAAAATAAATTGAAATCTTTTGAAATTTTTCTCAATTTTGACTTCGAATTCATTTAAGAAAATGAAAAATCATTAAAAAATTTCCCATGAATCATAAGAAAATTTTTTTAATCTCTTGAAACCTTTTTAAATTCTTAAATAGTTTCTGAATTTTTTTACGAAATTTTAAAAAATCGACATTAAATTTAAGTAAAACTTTAAAAATCTTTTCAAGTTAATAATTTGTTTGAAATTTTTTGAAAATTTCCGAATATCTGTTAAGCTTAATCGAATTATAACTCAAATTTTGTGGTTTTGCGAAATTGAAATTTTTTTGTTTAAAATCCTCTACATTTTCTTTCGAAATTTAAAAAATTTTTGGTTCAAAATCCTCTACATTCGGTTCAGAAATTTTAGAAAATAATTTGAAATGCTTTAAAATCTTTTCCAATTTATCATTAAAACCAAATTTTTCAAAATAAAATATAATTGGTAATTTTTCCAGGAAGCTGAAGATTTTTTGTTATTATCTTGAAACCGTTCAAAATTCAAATATCCTAAAAATGGCATCACGCCCAATCAATCCTCGACAATCTTTGTAACTTGTAGTTTAATAAATATTCCGCATCAGTGACTTTGATTTGCAATATATGGCGTCACTCTCAACCAATAATGGTAATGGCCTGGTTACACTTACTATTTTACTACAAAATGCACGTGGTACTACTACCCATGGTCAAACACAGAGTGAAAGAGAACGACGCGGACTACACGTGTGGCGCGTAACACCAAGGTCCGTGTACACGAGACAGTACCTTGCAGCAGTAGACGCCTGTGATGGCGCGTTCATAATTGCGTCCTCCAGTAACTCGCCATTTTCCCTAGTTCATTCTATAGTAGGTCATCTAAGGAAAATGGAATTGCGGTCAGCATTTCCTCGTCGGTGAGGTAACACACCTCTTTACCGTTCTGGACTTTAGCCAGAAAACTCTCCACGCTGATGTGTTTATCCCCAGGATATTTGACGCCCCAATTCTTACCGACTGAATCTGAAGTTTTATTTCGCTTCGGAAGAGGGGTATGATTCTCTGGGGTTCCCCAACCAACTATTTCGCGACCTGACCCGTCCGATTCTTGTTGGCCCGGGCCATACGACCCATAAGGCGTACTCTGAGCAAACTGCTAAAAGGATTGATTCGGATAGCAACACCCGGTAGCCGCTATCGCATCGTAAATGGGATTACTGTGTGGTGTGGGAGGTTTTGTCACACCTTCTTGAAAGGTGAGTGTATTCGCGAACCCCGGAACCAATGGCCTATTGGACCAACTCTAGCCTTGAAATTGTTCCGGTCTAATCCACGTCCCAACCAACTCATCTGATGGCATGCTGACCTTCCTTGGCTCTATTCTAATACGCGAGCCATTGAACTCACCCTGATCATAAACGTTGGAGATATTCCTCATTGTTTCCAGTACTCGCCCGGGTCCTATGGGGTCCTATGGGGGGGGGGGTGTGTTTCATTCGAAAGTCGGGTGTAATATTGTTACCCTAGTTACGGGTAGCATATTGCTGGTTAGCCGCCCTGATACGTGACTCACACGTGTACTCCTGTTCCTGAGACGAAATCCGGTACCTAGAACTAGAGCTAAAATTCTCCGTGGAGGACCCGACCGTAGTGAAAATCAGGGTGCTACTTTTACTTACTTATTTTTACTTTTATTGGAGAATTTAGAGTCGACTTTAAGTCGATTGGGCGTGAATATTCAATTAATTTGGGCGTGGTATAGAATACCACGTCACAATATATATATCTAAAACTAAAGGTTAACAACCACCGCAGGGTCCCACTGGGAGTAACTGTCATCCAAAAAAATGACATACACTTTGGATTTATCAAACAAATAGTTCAATTTTCAACCAGATAGTTGAATTATTAACCAAATAGTTTAATTTTTAACAAATTTTTCAAGTTCTCAAAGAATAAAATCGAACTTCAACCAAAAACTATTGAATTTTTTAACTAAATAATTGAACTTTTTAACAAATAGTTAAATTTTCAATAAAATCGTAAAATATAAACAAAAAATATGAAAATGCCACTAAAATAGTTGGATTATCAAACAAATAGTTAAATTTTTAATCAAATTGTTCAATACTAAAAAAAAAGGTAAAATATTTCAACAAAACACATTGAAATTCAATAAAAACTGTTACAATTTCAACAAAATAGCAGAGTCTTCAAAACAAAATAGTGGAAATTTTAATGATATAGTTGAATTTTCAACCAATTAGTTGATTTTCCCCCTCCTATGTTACAAAAAGTAACATTTTTCTAAATTCCCTTTCCTTTAAAGCTGTGAAGTGATTTATGAATGAACTCTAATTCTAAATCCCTAATCCCTAATCCCTAATCCATAACCCCTTATCCCTAATCCCTAATCCCTAAGCCATAATATCTAATCCCTAATCCGCGATCCCTCATGCATAATCCCTAATCCCTGATATCTAATTTCCAATCCCTAATCCCTAATTCTAATCCCCAATTCCTAAATACTAATCTCTGTTTCCCAATTCCCAATTCTCAATTCCCAATTCCCAATTCCTAATCCCTAATCCCGAATCCCTAATCCATAATCCCTCATCCCTAATCCGTGATCGCTAATAAATAATCCCTAATCCCTGATACCTAATTTCGAATCCCTAATCCCTGATCCCTAACTCTAATCCCTAATTCCTAAATACTAATCCCTAATTCCCAATTCCCAATTTCCAATTCCCAATTCTCAATTCCCAATTCCTAATTCCTAATCCCGAATCCCTAATCCATAATCCCTTATCCCTAATCCGTGATCCCTAATAAATAATCCCTAATCCCTGATACCTAATTTCGAATCCCTAATCCCTGATCCCTAATTCTAATCCCTAATTCCTAAATACTAATCCCTAATTCCCAATTCCCAATTCCCAATTCTCAATTCCCAATTCCCAATTCTCAATTCCTAATTCCTAATTCCTAATTCCTAATTCCTAATTCCTAATTCCTAATTCCTAATTCCTAATCCCTAATTCCCAATTCTCAATTCCTAATTCTTAATATTTAATTAAGTTCCATAATTCTTCAAAGACACTTCTTCATAAATTCAAAGAAAAATCCAAAATAAGCTAAAAAGAAGGGAAATTTTCGAAGCTAATTATTTTGTTGAAAAAAATTTTGGATCAAAATTTCTGCTTTACCGACATCAAAAGGATTTTATAGCTGTAGTGGTTTGTGTCCATCCTAAGCTTCTAGAACGTTTTTGAAGAGTCCTAATAATGCCACAGCATAATATCGCGCATTTGTGAGAGCACTTGCGTAAAAAAACTTCCAGGTTGTTTAGTACGATAGAAACAAGGATGATTTATTGTTTCCTTATATATAATAAATTCAGTTAAAAATTCTAGAACTTTGAAGAACTTTTGGACTAAACGGCAGATATATTATTAGAGAACATTTTGCAGTTGAAGTTGTTCGTGTTCGTGCTAAGCTTATAGAATATTTTTTGATAACGTCATTAAATGACACTTTGCAATTGTGAGAAACGAATGAGATATATTTTTAGACGTATCGATTATAATTTAGAACCCCCTGAACAGTATCATTGATTGGCGTTATCAAAAAATATTCTATAAGCTTAGTACGGACACGCACCACTTCAGCTGTAGAATGTTCTCTAATCTGATCTGCCTCTATATGCTAAAGTTCTTAAAGGTTCTAGACGGCAGAATAATGTTTTTCACGAGTTATTTGCGTACGATAGAAACAAGGATAATTAATTGCCTACTTATAAACAAACATTTAATTGCAAATTACAAGTCACCTTAGAGTTGCTTACGCATATTGATCTCTAGCAATTGCGCAATATAATTCGGTGACATCGTCAGGACGCCACGAGAAAGTTCTAGAACTAAGAATCTTCTCCATGTCGAAAGGAAGGAATTTTGATTCATAGCTCCCCTTGCCTATATACTATCCAGTATGTTTCTGTGTGAGACAACCACCTGCTTTCGAATATTGCGAGCTTATTTTCAATTCTTCAAATAAAAATATATTTTAAGTTGTAAAAATGATTCATTTTTCTTCAAAATTCAATTATTGAGTTAAAAATAGTTCTGGATCAGGATCCTTGCTTTCTCGAAATCGAGAAGATCTTACAGCTGTAGTCATTCGTGCCTGTACCAAGCTTCTAGAACGTTCTCGAATAGTCCTGATGATGCCGCAGAATAATATCGCGCATTTGTGAGAGCATTTGCGTAAACAGCTTCAAGGTTACTTATATTTTTTAAATTAATGTTTGTTTATAAGTAAGCAATAAATTATCCTTGTTTCTATCGTCCGCAAATAACTCGTGAAAAACATTATTTTGCAGTCTACAACCTTTAAGAACCGTATCATTTAGAGGCAGATCAGATTAGAGAACATTCTACAGCTGAAGTGGATCGTATCCGCACTAAGCTTATAGAATATTCCAAAATTCGAATCTTAAAATATTCAATTTTTAACGTTTTGACATTGTCCTATTTTTGAAATTTTAATCCGAAATCATTTTCAACAAAAATGGTAAAGCTGTCGAACGAAACAGAATAATTTTAATAAGAAAGTTATCTTTTTAACAAAAAAAAAGGTGAGATTGCTATAGAAAGAGATGAATTTTCAAACCAAAAAGATGAAGGTTCAACAAAAAAGTTGAATTTTCAACCAAATAGTTCAACTTTCAGCCAAACGATGAATTTTTTAACACGAAAAATTAAGTGTCCACTTAAGAAGATGAATTAATTTTCAATTTAGAAAAAAAACGAATTTTCAACTAAAATTATGAATCTTCAAACAAACAAAAAATTAATTTTTAAGAAAGTAGTTCCACTTTTAACAAAGTACACAAATTTTCAAACAAATCGTTAAATTTTCAATCAAGAATATTAATTTTTAACACGGAAAATTAGTTTTCTACTATAAAAGATGAATTCACAACAAAATACATGAATTTTTAACCCAATGATGTAGTTAAATTTTCAACCAAATTGTTCAACTTTCAATCAAAAAGATGAATTTTCAACACGGAACATTAATTGTCCACCAAAAAATATGAATTCTTAACAAAATACATAATTTTTTAACGAACTAGTTGAATTTTCAACCAAGAAGATTAAGTTATACCAGCAAAGAACGATTTTTTAACCAAATAGTTGAATTTTCAATAAAAAAGATTAATTTTCTGCCAAAAAAGACGAATTTTCAACAAATTACAGAAATTTTCAATAAATAGTTTGAAGAATACATGTGATGTTAGTCCAAATTTTATTTTATTGATTTTTAGTTTATATTTTTTCGTTTATACCATTTTTTAATTAAATAGCTAAATTTTCATTCAAGAGAATTAATTTTCAGTAAAAGAAAAAACGAATTTTTTACAAAGCAATGGAATTTTTAACCAAGAAAATTACTTTTCTACCCGAAAAAAAAAACAATTTTTAACCAAATAGTACAATTTTCAAATACATAAATAGTTTGAACAATGTTCAAAACAATAGTCGAAATGTTATTTTATTTTTTTCGTTTTTACCATTTTTTAACTAAATAGCTGGATTTTTAAATTAAAAAAGATAATTTTTTAACCAAAAATGGATTAGTTAAATTTTGAATCAAGAAAATTAATTTTCAAAAAGGAAAATACTAATGGTTAAAAATGTATGAATTTGGTTGAAAATTCAACTCTGGTGGAAAATATATATATTTTTTTGTTGACAATTCGTCCTTTTTTGTAAAAAAAAAATCAATTTAATTCCATTGAATTTCGAAAGATTCTGAAGGATATGAAATGTTTAAGGATATTTTATATCTCAGAAAAATATGTTAGAGAATTTCAGAAGAATTCAAGGATTTTTTTTTATTTCAATGTTTTAAAGAAAGTTTGAAGGATTTGGCGTATTGAAGTGTATCTCAACAGAATCCAAGGCACTTTAAAGAGATGTTAATAATTAAATGGAATTTGGAAAGATTTTGGAGGGCTTAAAGTAATGAAGGAAATTTTGAAGGATTTCAAGGAAGTTTTTATTCATTTCAATAATTTGGAGGAATTTTAAAAGATTTGAAATATTTTAGTATATTTCAACAGAATCTGATGTATTTTCAAGATATTGCAACAATTTGAAAGAATTTCAAAAAATTAGATGGTTTGAAAATTTTTAGTTTGTTGAGAGATTTCAAAGATGTTTTATTTGATTCTAGTAATTTAATTTATTTTAGAGTATTTAAAGTATTCAGAGTGATTTAAAAGATTTCTAGATATTTTTGAAAGCTTCGAAATGTTTTGAGTGATTTGTGAAGTTTTAAAAGGTCTTGAAATATTTTGTGGAATTTCTAATGACTCCTAGTCATTTTTTTTTCTCGAATGATTTCAAGGATTTTCAAAGGATTTGAAATATTTTAGGTTGTTTAACAAATCTTTATTTCATTTTAAAGAGATGAAAAAAAATTTTTAAGAATCCAAGGAATAACAAGTTTCAAAAACTTTTAAAAAAAGTTTTCAAGGATTTGAGAACTTTTAAATCATTCTAGAAAATTTCAAAGAGTTTTGAATTGATTTCAATCATTTAATTGATTTAGTAGGATTTGAAATATTTTTGAGCATTGTAGAAGATTTTTAAGGAATTTGAAAAGACTCCAAAGCATTTCCAAGCGAGTTCGGAAATCTAAAGGAATTGCAAAACATTGTAAATTATTTAAAAAATTTTAGAATATTTTTAAAGATGCCAAGAAATTTTCAAAATATTGAAAAAGTTTCAAGTGATTGTTAAAGAATCAAAGGATTGTTATTTTAATAATTTGAAAGAATTTCAAACGATTGGACATATTTTGGGCTTTATTTAAAATTGCAAAGGATTGTGAAGAGCTTTCAATTGTTTCAATTGGTTTCAAAACATTTCGAAGAATTTGAAATCTTCGATAGTGTTTTAGGAAAGTATACACAGTAAAAAAAATTGTTTAAAATGATACCGAAATCGACATCATTTTCATATGCAACAAAAATGATACCGAAATTAAGAGCATTTTGATCGACCGCAATAAATGATCGACTTTTGAGATCAAAATCACGATCCCTCCTCCTAATCCCCTATCTTTTTATCTTGTAGTTGTTACTTTCTCGCAATCCTTTCTATAACTCACCCCTTACCCTGAAAGGAATAAAATCTACCCCTCCCTCATCCCTTTATTGTACCATTTCTATCTTTTTGCTATCCTTTCTTGAACTCACCCTGAGAAGAACAACATTCCCATCCACTCGCCAACTCTCCACATATCCTTTTCTCTTACTCTCCCTATCTCCTCGTCATTCCTTTCTCCAACTCACCCACTCCCCTGAGATCGGGAGAATTGGAGAATGGGAGGGGAATATAAAAGGATAGTGGAGGGATTATGAGGCGAAAGAGTGAGGAAATAGATGGTTATTGACCGATATATTTGATTTGGTTCGATTAAATATTCCTAAAGATGGAGACTACGATATATTGTATGTCAAATGGAATCAAATATATCAGTTAAAAACAATCCCTTCCAATCCCAACACATCACCAACACTACACGTATTCCTTCATCTCACGCGTCCTATCATCTCGTCTTCTTTCCTTGACTCATCTCCTTCACTTGAGAAGAACAAAAAGCCCCTTCCTGTTACTATTTCTTCTCCTCTCCTCTAGCTATTCCTTCCTTAAATCATTAACTCCCCCTCAGACGAATAACAATTCCTTCCCATCATCATACCTTCAACCTATATTCTCTCCATTTTTTTCTTAACTTAACCCCTCATCGTGAAAAGAACAAATGCTTCTTTTTATCACGACTCCTCCTCTATTTTGTTATCTTACTCTCCCTATACCCTCGTCATCCTTTTTCCAAGTCACCACCTCCCCTCCCTTCCTCAACTCATACCATTTTTCTGAAAAGAATAACAACCTCTTCCCTTCACTCACCTATCCTTCTGAGAAAAATAAGAACCTATTCCCCTCCCTCTCATATCTTATCCCTTCATCTTAAAATTCCTATACCCTGGCGATCCCTTCTGTAAATCACCCCTTCACCCTGAGAAGAATAACAACCACACACCCGACCCTCCGCCTATCCCTTGATATTATTTTCTTTATCCTCTCGCTATTCCTCTCTCAACTAACTTATCCCCTGAGTAAAAAAATAACCTCTGCGTCTCGCTACCATTCCCCCTATTTCTTTATCTTAACATTCCTATCCCCGCGATATGCCTTCCTCAACTCATCCCCCTCAGAGATGAATGACCTCTTCAGCATCCTTTTCTCAACTATCCCCTTTCCCCAGAGAATAATAATAATCGCTTCTTGTTATCACCCTTGCCCTTCACATGCACCTTACTCTCACCAACGCCTCGCTACCCCCACCTGGGACGTTTTTTAAAAGGGTATGTAAGGAACAGAAAGAGGAAACGTGCCCGGTGTAATTAACATTTTTTTAATTCGGAAAAATGTTTCATTCGTAAAATTTCTACTTGGTAATATATTTATTTTTGCATAGTTTATTAATTTAAGTGTTTTTACATTCTCATCATAATAAAAAGGTATTAGTTTTATGTGAAAATTGACTATCGCGGATTTCTTTAAATTTCCACGTTTCGAGACCCCCTGAAACAAAAACAAAAATTGGTTTTACGATGGGGTCTATCTGTCTGTCGTCGTCGTTGTTGTCGTCGTCTGTATACCGAATAACTTTTGAAAGACCACTCGGATTGGATTGTGCTTTGGCACACGTTCTGAGGGACCAACACTAAAGTTCAATCTCGTTAACCAGCTATTTTGGATGAAAATATCAAAGTTAAAGAATTTTCAAAATTGTTGAGACAATTTTTTTATTCTTCAACAATTCTTCGTACGGCTTTTCGTAGTACTGGGAAAGTCGAATAATTTATGCTCACGACATTTTTGATAAAAAGAAAATTATCACGGTTATAGCATTTTCAAAATTAAAAAAAAACAAAGTTTTAAGCCAAAAAGCGCACGATATGAAAAAAAGTCAAGAGAAGAAAAACATTGCATTTTGAAAGCAAGTGAAATTTTGGAAATAAAAAAAATAAATTTGTGGAAAAAGGACACAAGAGGCGAAAAATAATGAATTAAAAGAGCTGTTCATCCAAAAAAGATCTACAAATATTTCCTCAATCATTTTTTGATAGGATCCATAGTCTTTGTTTAAACCTAAAAAATAACACACAAGATACGATAAAATGTTTAATGGTACAATTTTTCGCCTACAATATAGGTATCCCAAAACAGCCACTCGAGAAAATATTTATTTTGAGGCCTCTTAGCAGAAAATTTTCAAAATGAAGATTTAAAAAAAAAACTTATTCAAAATAAAACATTTTATAATTGAACAATTCGGCGACAAATTTTCTTGAGACCTTTTTTTTATAAGACCCATATTTATCGTTTTAATCATGAAAAATGTTATAAAAAATTAAAGATTCCATTTTCCGGCCAAACTGTACATAATGAGATGAAATATTAATTGAAAAAATTATTATTTATCTCAAAAAGGTCTACCAATTTGCTACACGGAAAGAAATTTAGGACAGCTGTTGCGTTTGATGTAGTAGGGCAACACAATCACGATTTTAGCGCGACAGCAGCGCCATTTCGCGTGAAGCAGCGGCCTTAAAATGTGGTGCACCTCTGCTCTCTTATGTTTGGGAACAGCCAGGTCCAGGTCTCCTCCTGCAGAGCCTTCTGCTCGTATCAGCTCCAGTTTTCCTTCTGCCAGGTATGGATCTTTGACCATATTCGGATTAGAACTTGAAGAAATTGGACTTATTCGGCTCATTCCCAACAAAAATCCGTCTCGGCGATTTAAAATTCAAAGATATACTTTTCCTGCTGGTAAACCAATTCAGTTGCACGGAATAAGACGTTATACCTTTAAGCCTATACCAACCGACGAACACATTGTTTTAACAACATCAACTAATGACGTAATTGCAATAGTGGAAAATAATACAATTCTTCGTGGAATATATAATGACGATGGAAAACGGGTTGGCATGAACATAAGAAGTGGTGCGTTATTCCAATTACCCTCAGACCTAGCCGCTGAAACTCCATTAGGTCGCCGTTTCGTAATCTCAAAGAATTTTAAAATAACAACTGTAAACGCCATTCCTCCACATCAGTGATTCATTTGAAAAATGTAAAGTTACGGAGAATTCCGTACTACTATTCACTGCCAATATTTTTGTTTAACCGAAGTCGGATGAAAATGTTAAAAGGTACTAGTGATTACAAATAAAGAGTCAGTGTATTATAGTTCTAAAGACCTTAATCCTTTATGAACTTTCCAGTCTCTTTTCAATATTTGCTGATTAATTGCTAATGTGAAACACAATAATTGTTCAATTTTTATGTTATGAAACCAAAACATTAGGGATTACATTCAAAAATAGGTTAAATTATTCATTGCAATCCAGTTTGACTATAACCGCAGAATGTTGTCCCAAACTAACCGTTTTCAATTTTTCAAATATTATTAATTCTTTAAGCTAAAGTTAAAATGAAAATTGCTTTGAACGATAAAGTTAATAATTTAACTTATGAATCATATTTGATCTTTTCTGATGTGTAAATCAAGTGGCATTATTGTCAGTGAGTGATGTACACACTCACAACTAACAATGAAACATTAATTACGAGCCACACATTTGTCGAAAGAGTCGAAGCGACTGTTGACTTGTGAAAAACTCAAGAATATTATTTCTGGATTTTAAAGCCAATCATAACATTAAACAAGAAGAATTTACCTCTTGTTAGCCCAACATCTTTGCTCGGTGTATGAATAATTTCGACATCATTTGTATTGTGAAATATGAAGAAACGTAGCATTTAACGTGTTCACATTCAAATTTACTACCAACATACTAAAAATTTTTATTAAAATATAGAGAGAATTTTAATGCTTGTGTAAGCGGACTTCTCCAAAAACTGATAGTGATTAGCAAAACTGTTTTCCATTACGCAAAGTTATATTCTCCTATACAGAAAATATTTTAACGTCATTTCAGACAAGATGGAGAATAAACATTTTTAATTAAATTTGATTCAGAAAAAAGAAAAAATATAACTTCTGTCGATATTGTAGATTTTCATTTTATGTGTCGATTTTTCTCCTCGATTCGTTACCTTCTCCGATGTTAATACAGATTTCTAATAATGATTCTGAAAATTAAAAGTAAAATTTTCAATTCTAAATGTTCCAAATTAAAGAAGTTTCGCATGGTAATCATCAAGATCACATGATATTTAATCGCAAATTGTAAAAATTTTAAACTGTTGAATTTGAAGGATTTAGAATTTAAACCTCTACAATTTTCAAGAGGTAAAATTGAAAACTTCAAATTTTAAAGATTTATAAATAACATTTTGTTTCACTTCTGATGATTTTCAAGATAAAAACTCAAGTTTTGGATTCTAAATCTTTCAAATTAAAGATTTCGAATCCCAATTATCAAAATGACATATTTTCAAATCGTGATATTGAAAACTTGCATAACTTTTAATTGTAAATTTTGAAAATCAAAAACTCTTGAATTTTAAAGATTTACGATTCAAAGTTCTGAAATTTTGAAAATTTGAAATTCTTGAATTTTGACAATATAGAATTATAAATTATTCAATTTCCAATATTTATATTTCTAAGGTATGCAATTTAGAAATTTTCCAGTTTGGATGATTCACAATAGAAAACTCTTCAATTGTAAGGAAGAACAAATGAAAATTCTTCAATTCCAATAATTTTATATAATTTAAAAAATTGAAAGTAAAGTTTTTAGTTCTAAATGTTCCAAATTGAAGAACTTTCAAACGTAAATCATCAAAATTAGAGAATTTTTAATTGTAAAACTTAAACCTTGCAATAAGTTTAAATTGTCAATAGTCAAAATTAAAAGCTCTTCAGTTTTGAATATTATAAATTATTAATTTGAAATGATAATTGATTAAAATTCAATTTCATAGCTTTGCAGATAAACATTCTTCAGTATAAAGATTTATAAATTAACATTCTTAAATTTAAATGCTTTTGAGAATCACGAGTCGAGATCTTTCAATTCTAAGTCCTCCAAATGGAAAAAATTTATTTTTCGAATCATCAGAGTTACAGAATTTTCAATTGTAAATTTTCAAAATTAAAAACTTTTCCATTTTTAGAAATTAAAAATTCAGAGTTCTGCAGTTTTGAAGATTTAAAATTATAAATTCTTTTATCTCAATGATTTTAAATTTTAAATTCATCAATTCTGAAAGTTTACACGTAAAACTATGCAATTTTAAAGAAACTCTACATTTTGTATTACATTTTTTGAAATTTTTAATTATTTTCAACATTCTTCCATAACTTTAAAATATATTTTAAAATGATTCAAATTTGTCCTAAAATATTTCGTAAAATCCTGCAAAATTACTAAAATTGCCTTAAAATATTTCAGATTATTTTTAATAATTTTAGAAATCTTTTCAAGTGTTTTGAAATCTTTTTAAATCTTATCTTAACATCTTTTTTTAAATAAAAAATTATTGTAAGTTACCCAGGAATCTTGAGAAAATTTGTTTATACTCTTGAAACGTTGCAGAATTCTTAAGAAGCTTATTGTTTTTCGAAATATATAAAAATCTACATTTTGTATGATATTAAATATTTTTTAAGACGATTCGAATTTTTCGAAAAATACTTTTAAAATCCTGCAAAATTAATAAAATTTCGTTAAAATCGTCCAGATTCTTTTTTGATAATTTTGGGAATATTTTTTGTTTTGAAATCTTGTTCAATTTTCTCTGAAAATCCATTTTTCAAAATAAAAAATAGTTTTTAATTTTCTTAGGAAACTTAAGAAAATTGTTTAATTCTCTTAAAACCTTTCAAACTTCTGAAAATGCTTCTAAAAATATTGTTCGGAGTTTTTAAAAATCTATATTTTGTCTAAAATTTTTCAAAATCTTTTCAAGTTTCAATTATTTTGCAATCTTTTTTAAACTTCTGAATATGTCTTAAACTTACTGGAATTTTTTCTACAATTTTGCTTGAAAATTTTGTACATTCTTTTTATAAATTTCAGAAAATCTTTTGCAATCTTTTAAAGTTTTCTCTCAAAATTAATTTTTCAAAATAGAAAAATCATTTGAAATTTTCCCAGGAATCTTAAGAATTTTTTTGGATTATCCTGAAAACTTTCAAAATTCTTAAAAAGTTTCCTTTTTCGCAATCATCAAATATCCACATTTAAAAATTTCAAATCTCAAGATTTAAATTATTTTCGAATCTTTTTAAAACTTGTAAATATCTTTTCAAAATTATTCACTTCTCCTTAAAAAATTCTTAATTCCTGAATATATTTTGTTCATTATTAAAAAGTTCCAGATTATTTGTCTTGTTATCACGATTAATGAAAAATATCACATTTTCAAAAACTTTAAATATATTTCCCGGTTCGAATTTGCATTCCCGGTTAATTCCAGGTTTTTTCACGGTTTTGAAAAATTCCCTTTCAATTCCCAGTCCAGTGATCACCCTGTAAAAGTTAATAATTAAATTCTTAGGGCCTAGCAATATAAAGAATCGTCACTGATGATGTGTTTTCCATGACGTGTTCCATTTGAAGCATTGTTCATTTTATTGACTCAGATCGAGGCATGTCTGAATTCGCGCCCCTTATCACCAATTTCCAATTATCCTAATGATATAGTAATCCCGTTAACTCTTGATCATTTCCTTATTGGGTTGAATACAAAGTTCCAATTGGGGTTTTTGCACTACTTGAAATGTATTATTTTGTATGCCCTAAAACTTGAAGAACATTTGTCAGTTGTCATTATGTTTTATTTTTGTTGCATTATTGTTTGAAAAATTATCATTTTTATAAAGATTATAATTTTTCACAGAATTATTTGTTTTCGTTTGTCAGTTGTCAGTTATATTTAATGATTGTAGCATTATTTTAAAAAAAAATTATAAATATGACAAACATTATAATTTTTTAAGAAATCCTTTTTTTGCGTGATTGAAAAAGCTCCTAGAGATATAGCTGATAACAGTCCAACAATAAACATAGTTATTTTCATAGGACTATTAGTTTCTTTTAACTTGAAGTCTAAAAATTGAAATCGATATGCACATGCTTTTTTGGTATTCAGTGAAGATGGAGGGGATGATAACAATGATCCAACTTGAGCTTTGACATTTTTTAAAATTAATTTTTGATGCATGAAGTTTGAGGAACATACGTCAATTGTTTTTTTATTGTTCTGAATATAAATTAATTTTTTCATCAAACAAAAAAATAATTTATCAAACGAATTCATTAAACGAACTACTTTGTTAAAACTTTATTTTTTGGTTGAACATTCATGATTTTCATTGCAAGTTCATTTAGTTGTTGAAAATTATATTTTTTTTAAATCAAGCTTCATGTCTTTGGTGGAAAAATTTATTATGATAATAAATATACATTTTTTAACTAAGCATTTAACTATTTTATTTTCGTCCAAGAATTAATCTTTTCTAATTGAAAATTTAACAATGCGGTTAAAAATTCGTCTTTTTGGTAGAAAGTTATTCTTTTTGGTAGAAAATTTATCCTGGTGAAATGTTTACATTTTTATCTGAATTAAAACATTTTATAACTCATAATACGTGTATTATTAATATTATTTTACATTGAGAAACTCACATAATTTCATGCATTACCAGGATTCAGATTAAAACTTCATAAAATCTGACTTCAACTTATTTTTAATGTACATATTGCTACGCAACTTCTTCGTTGTTTTTTCCATCCCTCAAGTGCCTTGGCATATTTTTATGGATGCAGTCATTGCAGCTTCCTTTTACGGTCTTGATACCTCTCCTCCTTTTCTTTCCCCTATGGGGACACCATGGACTCAATTAATTATAGCACTACTATTATATTCCTTCGGGACCATCCCTGGACAATTGTCCGCGACTGCTTATTAATTATTGTAACCATATTCAGCAGAAACCCCGTGGTACAGGGACCCTCTATCCGCAACCCGAGGATGCGTTCGGTGGCTTTGTCATAGGCCCTTCAGTTCTATTTCAAAGGATCGGCTACAGTAGTCCCTAGTGAAATCGAATTCATTTATGATAGGCCCCCGACAGGACTTGAGCAGTGCTGAGGTTAGTTGAAATGTAGCGTTCCTGCGAGCAGTGAGTAGTACGTTCAGAAGAGAGAAAAGGAGACGTGAGTGGTTCAAAAGCCTGAATTGTTGGAATTATCAATTTCATTCACATAGAATGGAATCAACTCCTGAAAGTCAGTAAAATATTATAAACATTTATAAAATAGTATAGTATCAAGCAACAAATTATGAGCAAGAGAATAGCGCATGTGATTTTCAATCTAACCTATACAAAAATTGGTCGTTTTAAAGTAAAATAGTAAAATTTTACACATTGTTGAGTCTTAAAAACGATTAGAGGTTGTAGATTAACTTATTGCGGATAAAGTATTCCAATTTCAGCTGCCCACTTCTGCCCGCCTAATTTTATTCGAATTTTTTGTGAAAAAATATATGCGTTGCGTGAATAACGATCTCGCTCTCTAAAGAGTGAAGATGTGAAAATTATCAAATTAGTCAAATCTTTTTAGCAGAGTAAAAAAAGGTATGGGTTGACATCTAAAAAAAGTATGAGAGAAAAATTTTGAAATCGGTAATTATCTTCTGTTCTCTTTTTTGATTTGAAAATTCAAATTTTTGAAAATTCCAAAAAATTCCCCTATTGCTCCGAAAATTATGACGAAGTTTTTCTATGTACAGTTTTCGCTAGTGGATGATAATAAAGAATTATAAATTTAAGAAAAATTTTTTTGCCCAATTTAGAATTTTTGGAAAATGGTCGAAAAACTTGTTCTTTTGGATTGAGTCCTATGCACACATGTTGAAAAAAGTTGAATGTGTCGAGCCCGAAATTTCTTCACCTTGAACCAAACAAACATGGTATTATATTGTTTTTTGAACATGAATTTTTTTGTGATATTTCAATCTGAAGAAATTTCAGGTTTGACATATTCAACATTTTTTATGATGTGTGCATATGACTCAATCCAAAAGAACAAGTTTTTTGGCGATTTTAAAAAATAAAAAATTTCATTAAGACAATGATGAATGGTTAAAGGTATTTATCAAGAAAAAACAAAATTTATTATATATACTTATAAATATATATAAATAAATATAAATATATATATATATAATAATCATTTGATTGAATCCGCGAAAGTCATTTTTCACATAAAACCAATACCTTCTCATTGAGATGAGAATGTAAAAAAATGAAATCATATACCGGTAACAACAAAATTAATTCCACCGACAATACAATTTCTGGGCAAATTTTTAATGATTCAGGTTTTATTTTCCAAGATTAATTTCAAGTTTTAAACACTTCAAAATATGTCAAAGAAATTTGGAAGATTTTAAGATAATTTTTTTAACGTTGTAGGATTTTAAATTTGTAGGAAAACTGCATTATTTCAACAGAAATTTAGATATTTCAGAAATTTTGAAGAGATTCTAAAATAATTTAAATCTTGAGAAGATTGTTAAAAATGTAGATTTTTGAAGATTTCGGAAAAGGAAGCTTTTTGAAAAGTTTGAAAGATTTCAGGAGAATAAAAAAAAATGTTGAGATTCCTGGGAACATTTTTTATTACTTTTTCTTTAAAAGTAAGAGAAAAATGAAAGAGATTTGAAAACATTCAATATGATTTCGTAGAATTTTGAAAAAGGAACGTAAACTATTTGTAAGAAAAGTTTTTCAAATTTGCAAGATAACAAAATTTCAAAAAAAATTTGACTAAATTTGAAAGATATTTAGAAGTGTTTCGAAGATTAAAAAGTAATTGAGAACTTGTAAAAAATTTAAATTTTTTTGCTAAAATGTAGATTTTCGAGGATTTGGAAAAAGTAGCTTTTCAACAATTTTAAAAAAGGTTTTAAGACAATAAAAAAATTTTCTTGAGATTCTTGGGAAAATGCCAAATGATTTTTTATTTGGATAAATGAATTTTTAGAGAAAAGTGAACGAGAATTGAAAATATTTTAAATGATTTCCTAAAATTTCAAACAAAAATGTAAAAGATTTTGAAGAAAAATTTTGCAATTTTGCAAGATTACAAAATTTTAGAAAAAACTTGAGTAGATTTGAGATATTTAGTGGTTTTAAATAGATTAAAAAATAATTTAAAACTTGGAAGATTTAACAAAATTGTGAACAAATCATAGATTTTTGAATATTTCGAACAAAAAGTTTAGAAGCTTTTTAATAATTTCAAAAGGTTTCATGAGAATAAAAACTTATTCTCTAGATTTCTGGAAACTTAAAACTGATTTTTTATTTAAAAAAATTAAATTTAAGAGGCCGTCTTCAAATCTTGTGACGGTAAAAATAATCAAAATTGACCCTTCCCCGTGCCTCCCGACAGGCTGTGACGATGTTAAGACCCCCCCCCCCCCCCACCGTTCGTATTGGGAAGGAGATGGTTTTTTTGCAGTTTAATATTATAATTAATAATCAGTTGACCTGGTGTTCGAATCCCAGCGGAGTGAAAGGAGAAGATCTTTTTTCTGAATAAAATTTGATTAAAAAAAAATTTTCATATGCGAAATTTCTTTTACAGCCTCAAACTCTGATTTTATCCAAATATCCCAAAAATTCCAATCCAATCATTTTTTTCTGTTGATATAATCAAAGTGAGTTCAATTCAGTGTTTGATGAACTTTTTTATTAGAATTGGTTGAAATTGACTGAGTTATCGAATTTTAAGGTATCTAATTTACGTTTCGTTTTCAATGAGATAATTAAATTTTCAACGCAAGAAATGAATTTTCAACCAAAATCATTAATTTTCTACCCAAAAAGACGAATTTTCAACGAAACACTTAAATTTTGAAATAAAAGAGATAATTTTTCAAACAACTAGGTCCATTCTTAATTAAAAATGGAATATTTAAATATCCAGTATATAGTTGAACTTTCAACCGTGGAAGAGATGAATAAATTTTTAACTAAAACTGTGGAATATTCAACTGGATTGCTTAAATCATCAGTAAAAAAAGAATTAATTTGTAACCAAACAAAAAAACGAATTTTCAAAAAAGTACACACATTTTTGGTTGAAAAATTTAATTTAAAAAAATCGAATCTTAAAAAATGAAGTTTCAAGAAAGGAGTTTAAGTTGAAATCAAGTAATTAAATTTTCAACCAAAATCATTCATTTTCTACCAAAAAAAGACGAATTTTCAAACCAAATACATGAATTTTTAAATAAAAAAGGTAAATTTTCAACCAACTAGGTAAATTTTTAACTAAAAATGGAATATTTAAATATCCAGTTTAAAAAATTAATTTTACAACAAGACCCTCAACTGGAATAGTTGAATTTTTAATCGAAGAGATGAAGATTTAACTAAATTTGTGGAATATTCAACTGGATTGCTTAAATTATCAGTTAATAACATTAATTTGTGACCAAAAAAAAACGAATTTCCAAGAAAGTACTTAAATTTTTAGTTAAAAAAATGTATTTAAAAAGATCATATTTTCAACACAAAAGGTAAATTTACAATCGAAGAGATGATTTTTTAATTAAAACGATGAATCTAAAAAAATGCAATTTTAACAAAGGAGTTTAATTTGCAATCAAGTAATTACATTTTTAATCAAAATCATTAAATTTCTACCAAAAAAGACGAATTTTCAACAAAATACATGAATTTTTAACCAAATACTTGAATTTCCAAATACAAAAGATAAATTTTCGACCAAATAGTTGAATTTCGAAATAAAAAAGATCAATTTTCAACCAGAAATGGAAAAGTAAAATCATAGTTAGCGTCAAAAACTCGCTAAAACCATTTTTTCACTTACGGGGTTTTTTTGGGACCCTATAAAACAGACTAATGGGGTGATACAGGTATTTCAAAAGTAATATTTTTTTCGAATTGTATGCCTAATTGTGAAGAGAAATGTTCAATTTCAACACGATTCAACTAATATTGAGGATCCTGAATCAAATTACAAAAACGTATTTTTTTCTTATGGGAAATACTCATTTCTTATTTTTATTAATGAAAATAAAAATTCCCCCTATTTAACCTCAAAACTCTTAAAGGCAGAAACTTAAACTTTCATTTGAGATAAAAAGATTACAAAATATGCGTTTTAACAAAAAATAAATAAAATTTGTTTTTGGCTCTTATTTTTGAAGGCTAAATACTATTTATTTCAAAAAATGTTTCTGATCAATGGAAAGGGTATACAAAAAACTATGAAAACCGTATTATAAAAAATTTCCGATTACCAAATAGAAGAATTGAAACTCGCACAAATTATGAATAATTGTAATGGTTTCTGATTATCTCAATCTCAACATTGTTATCATAGTATTAAAATAATTTATTATTAATAAACTTTGACCAAGTTTGATTCGGACAGACAACTTTTTTTTTGAGTGGGTACTGCAGTTGCGAAATAATGCCCTATTTATAAAAAAATTCGCTTTTCTTCGAGGAATAATTCATATCCAATTATTTATCAACAATTCCATATAATCAGTAATTAAAATTTATGATTCTTTAAACAAACTCAATGAAAGAATTTATTATCTGGCTATTCTCCATCACTTGAACTTCATTTTTAACTTGATCAACTGTTAATAATTAATTTTGTAACCTTCTTAGAAACTCGGATAATGATAAACTATTTTCGAAAATGGCCAAAAAATGCATTTGTTAATTAATTTTGTTCAAACAATCATTATTTGTTATTGATTAACAGCAATAAATGGTTTATAATTTAATTGGCCGTTAATTCCTGTATGAAAAGTGGAATCTTTTAGTTCATAAATACATGAGATAATACAAATTTATTCAAAAAAATTGTTCTTAGAAATGATAAATGTTGATTGTCATTCAAATATCACTGAAGGTTTATAAATTAGTTAATAAAATTTGATTTCTTTGAAAGAACCAAGCTAGTGCGTCGAAAAATAGCCCAACAGTGCATTTGTTGATTAGTAATTTTACGAGTCAGTAATTTAACAGTAATTTAACTGACTAAATATATGATAACTAGGTGTTATTTCCGAGTAATTTTTGATCGATTTCGCGACAGAAATTTCATTTATATATTCAATAAGAATTTGAAATATTTGAGGGCATTTTGAAACTCTTAAAATTTTTCAATCGATTTCAATAAATTGAAGGAATTTGGAAGGATTTCAAAGATTTTATAGTAATTTTACAGATTACGAGGAATCTTAAAGATTGCAAGAAATTTTAAGGCGATTTCAAAAATTGCGAGCGATATCAAAAGATTCCAAAGTACTTGCAATATTTGAGGGTATTTTAAAAGACTCCAAGGATTTCTCAATCGATTTCAATAATTTAAAGGAATTTAGAAGAATTTCAAAGATTTTATAATAATTTGATAGATTACGGTGAATCTTAAAGAGAACAAGAAGATTTTAAGGAATATGAAAAGGTTTCCAAGAATTTAAAATATTTAAGTGTATTTTAAAACTCCAAGATTTTCCAATTGATTTCAATAATTTGAAAGTATTTTACAGGATTTCGAAGATTTCATTGTACTTCTAGAGATTCCAAGGAATTTTAAGGCGATTTCAAACATTTTGAGGGATATCAAAAGATTCCAAAGAACTTGAAGTATTTGAGGGTATTTTGAAAGATTTTCAAGGATTTTTCGATATATTTCAATAATTTGCAAGAATTTTGAAAGGATTTCAAAGATTTCATGGTACTTTTAAAGATTTCAAGAAATCTTAAATAGATTTAAAAAATTGTAAGGGACATTATACAATTGCAAAGAATTTTATATATTTGAGGGTATTTTGAAACTACCAGACTTTTCAATCAATTTCAATAAATTAAAGGAATTTGGAAGGATTTCAATGATTTTATACCAATTTTATAGATTTGAAGGAATCTTAAAGAGAATAAGAAAATTTTAAGAAATATCAAATGATTTCAAAGAAATCAAAATATTTAAGTGTATTTTAAAACTGCAAGATTTTTCAATCGATTTCAATAATTTGAAGGTATTTTAAGGCGATTTCGAAGATTTCATTGTATTTCTGAAGATTCCAAGAAATTTTAACGCGATTTCAATGATTGCAAGGAATAACAAAAAATTCCAAAGAGCCTGAAATATTTCTGGGTATTTGAGAAAATTCCAAGGATTTTTCGATAGATTTAAAAAATTGTAAAGGATTTCAAAAATTGCATGGTGTTTTTAAAGATTTCGAGAAATTCAAGGATTTTTCGATAGATTTCAAAAATTGCATAGTGTTTTTAAAGATTTCGAGAAATCTTGAAGATATTTCAAAGATCTTCAGGGACATCAATCGATTTTAAAGAATTTGAAATATTTGAGGGCATTTTGAAACTCTTAAAATTTTTCAATCGATTTCAATAAATTGAAGGAATTTGGATTCTGTTTTTTTAATTGTGAATCTTTTTCATGCTCATTTTGCATAAAATTATTCATGATAAAATAGATTTCTTTTCAATCTTAATAAAAAAAAATAGCTATAATATTTTATTTTATAATATTGCAGACTTTACAGTTTTCCCCCTCTTTTCAACTTTAAAAAAAAAATTCTCTTTTTCCCCTGTTTTCAAGAAACTTTCCAATAAGAAAATCTAGATATTTTTTGTTGAAAAGTCTGATTTAATATTGTTGGTTAGAAATTCTACTATTTAGTTAAAAATTTAATTATTTTGTTGAAAATTTAACTATTTTGTTAGTCATCTTTCTTGGTCGAAAATTCAACTGTTTTGTTAACCATTCATTTTTTTGCTGGAAAATTCGTCCTTTTGGATTAAAATTCTTCTTTTCGTAAAAAAGTCATCTTTTTTTGGTTTAACCCTTTTAAGCATACATTTTTTGTACGTATGAAAACAGTTTTTTTGCATTCAATGGCTACTTTAAGATGTAAAAGAGCAAAAAAATCAATATACGAAAAATGAGATTTTTCGAAAGATTCAAATTTTCTGTCCGAAAATTAATAATAATTTTTCATTGAAAAGCAGCAAACGGAATCGCAAATTTACTGAGGAAGTAAAGAAATATTTTTTCAATCTTATAGCGCCAAAAATAACTTAGTTATACTGGAAAAACTGAAAACCCAAGGTGGTAAGTGTACTTACCACCTTGTTTGTTATGGTTAAAGTTAATTCTTTTTTGACTGAAACAAGATATTGTTGAAAATTTAACTGTCTTCTAACAAATTTATCTTTTCAGTTTGAAAATGTAACTATTTGGTTAAAAATGTAACTGTTTTTTATTGAAGTTTAATTTTTTTTTAAATTCAACCATTTTGTTGAAAACTACAGTTGAAAATTCGTGTTTTCTGATACAAAACTAATCTTTTGGGTTGAAAATTCCTTCTAGTTTTTTGGTTAAAAATGCAACTTTTTGGATGAGAATTTAACTAAAAAATTAGGTAAACTTTAGCAATTAACTGATACTTGGTTTTTATGTTATTTTTCTTAAAAGGAAAACATTAAATTTTGTATTTCAAAGTGTTGAAGACCTTTGTACTATTGATTATTATTATCAAATTTTTTAATATTATGCAGATAACATAAATGGTATTTCAACAAAAAAAGATATTAATTTTAAGTAAAAATAGTTACATTCATGCAGAAAAAGAAAATTGTTTTAAAAATAGCTGAATCCTTAACAACAATAAAAAATAATTTTTAGCAGTTGCATTTTAAACTAAAAGAGATCAAGTTTTTGCAACATTAAACGCGCTCTCCGGAGCTCGGCAAACACTGCATCGCCAATTCGTAATACACAAATATAAAAAAGGTTGACATGTTTCAAATTTTTTAATTACAAAATAAAATTGTGAAAAAAAATAATTCATAATAGTTCGAAAGGCACGGTTTTATCTTCCAAACGAATTTTCTCACAAAGTAATATGGTAGGGTTCTTGAAATTTGAAACATTCACCTCAAAAATATTCATTTTTCAATGATTTTTCAAGCCCTTCAAAATTCTCTTACCTTCCTTGGAATCAACTGAATTTCTTCAATTTCCAAGACAAATATATATTTCCTAGCATAATCACTAGATGTCATATTCCGTATCCATACTTCTTTCTTTATCTTTTGAGCCTTCTCGAAAATTCCTTGTCATAAGTCATAGCTCAACAACACTTGTCTAGAGCAAATCAGGCACTCGGAATCTCCCTAATGATTGATCTGGAGATGTTATAGATGTTAGGTTGGCGGTAGTGCAAGATCGCGGGCGATAGCGCGATTATTTGAATACTGCCTCCGCTCATCTTGAAGTAGTGGTCTGAGTTAAATGTCCCAAAGTTCTCCAATTTTTGGTGCCCTTTGTTGTCCATCGCTGAGCTTAATTCCGAAAAGGCGATACAATCAATAAAAATAAAACTCGAAACAAATCAGCCTAAATTATTTCATGGAAATATTCACGTATCAAGCAGCGGAGCATCGTGCGATCCTTGAAATGCTAGACATCTATTCAATTTATGGTGACGAATAAATATTGTGCGTTTTAAAACCTGCAACTTCACAATACATAAACTCAGGTCAATGAAAGTGCAACTTCTCTGGCACATATTTCTCAGTGTGAGTATTTAAAATTAAAAATTCATTAATTTCTATTTCATCTTGCAGAATCGAGTGCGCAGATAGACCCTCCACCTGGATTTTCTTCCGTTCCGATGTATGGGTCGGGTGAGTAATTTTTTTTAAGGTAACTCGTTACAGTAACGTTACACAGCAAAAAGAACTTTCTGGGGATATTTCACTTCAAATAAATTCCTTAAATTCTCTAGAAGTTACTATAAATTTTGCCACCAACCCCCTTAATCTTTTGAATTCACAAAAAAATGGGCATAGCTGAAATAAAATTTACCCACCGTCTATTATGAGATGCGAGCAACAATACGTTTGAAAATACTAAACACAAAAGCCGTATGATTATCTCTACTTTAGATCTTTAACAATAAACTATAATAATCTCGCAACAATTTCCATCTTCTCAACGTGACACTTCATTAGTGTACTATGATAAAATGTTCTTCCATGTTCGACAGTTGAAAATTAATTTTCGATAATTTTCAACAATAGAATATTCAAATATGGAAATTTGAAGAAAATGGAAAATTTAATTTTCAACTGTTGAATATTCAATTAAAATTTTTCTTCAAATTTCAACAGTTGAAAATTCAAAAATCACTTTTCTTCGATTTTTGAACAGTTAATAATTCAATTTTCAACTGTTGATAAATCAATGTTTAACAATTGAATTTCCAGTTTACTTCACTTTAAAACAATTGAATTTTCAGATGTGGGAAATGGAAGAAAATTGATAAATGAATTTTCTACTGATGAAAATTGAATTATCAATTTTTTTCAATTTTAAACATATAATAATTCAATTTTCAACAATTGAGTTTTCTATTGTACATAATTCAATTACCAATTCTCTTTCATTTTCAACAGTTAAAAATAAAATTTCAATTTTCTTTCATTTTTAATTTTCTTCAATGTTCGACAGTTGAAAACTAATTTTCTTCAATTTTCAACAATAGAATTTTCAAATATGGAAATTTGAAGAAAATATAAAATGGAATTTTCAACGGTTAAAAATTCAACTGTTGAAAATAAATTTTCAATTTTCAACAGTTGAAAATTTCATTTTTAACAATGGAATTTTCAAATGTGGAAAATTGAAGACAATGGAAAATTGAATTTTCAACGTTTAAATATTCAATTATCAATTTTCTTCAAGTTTCAACAGTTAAAAATTCAAAAATCACTTTTCTTCAATTTTAAACAGTTAATAATTCAATTTTCAACTATTGATAAATCAATTTTTAACAATTGAATTTTCAGTTCTCTTCAATTTAAACCAATTCAATTTTTAAATTTGGGAAATAGAAGAAAATTGATCAATGAATTTTCTACTGATGAACATTGAATTATCAATTTTCTTCAATTTCAAACATATAATAATTCAATTTTCAACAATTGAGTTTTCTATTTTTGATAATTCAATGATCAATTTTCTTTCATTTTCAGCAGTTGAAAATAACATTTCAATTTTCTTTCATTTTTAATTTTCTTCAATGTTTGACAGTTGAAAAATAATTTTCTTTTTTTTTTGCTACAAAAAAATGCTCAAGTTTTAAATATTCAATTACCAAATTTTCTACAGTTTTCAACCTTTGAAAATTCCATTTTATATTTTCTTCAATTTTCCACATTTAAAAATTCAATTTTTTTATATTGAAGAAAACTGAAAATTCAATTGTTGAAAATTCAATTTTCAAAGGTTGAAAACTGTAGAAAATTTGGTAATTGAATATTTAAAACTTGAGCATTTTTTATTAATTAGAAAAATATTCCAACATTATTATAAAATTCACTGAAAACCATTAAATTATTCCCTGGAACCTGTCAAAAAGTACTAAAATTGCCATGATATTTATAAGAGAAAGGAAAAAGTTTCGAAACTCCTTTCAAACCATTAAAATCAATCGATAATCTCCTCGAATTCAAAAAGAATAACAAATTCAAATTCAAATGACTATCAATTAATTAGAAAAATATTCGAACATTATTATAAAATTAAGTGAAAACCGTTAAATTATTCCCTGGAACCTGTCAAAAAGTCCTAAAATTGCCAAGATTTCTATAAGAGAAAGGAAAAAGTTTTGAAACTCCTTTCAAACCATTAAAATCAATCGAGAATTCCCTCGAATTCAAACGAATAACAAATTCAAATTCGAATCACTATAAATCAATTAGACAAATGTCCGAACATTAATGTAAAAATCAGTGAAAATAACTGAATTAATCACTGGAACCTGTCAAAAAGTCCTAGAATTTTCATGATTTTTATAAGAGAAGGAAACTGCTTTTGAAACTCCTTTCAAACCATTAAAATCAATGGAGAATTCCATTAAATTCAAAAAGAACAACAATTTCAATTTTGAATCACCATAAATTAATCAGAAAAATATACGAATAATATTATAAAATTCTGTGAAAACCATTAAATTAATCACTGGAACCTGTCAAAAAGTCCTGAAATTGCCATGATTTCAATAAGAGAAAGAAAAAAGTTTTGAAACTCCTTTCAAACCATTAAAATCAATCAAGAATTTCCTCTAATTCAAAAAGAATAACAATTTTAAATTCAAATCACTATAAATTAATTAGAAAAATATCCGAACATTATTATAAAATTCTGTGAAAACCATTAAATTAATCACTGGTACCTGTCAAAAAGTCCTAGAATTTCCATGATTTCTATAAGAGAGTGAAACAAGTTTTAAAACTCCTTTCAAACCATTATATTCAATTGAGAATTCCCTCAAATTCAGAAATTATAACAATTTCAATTTCGAATCACCATAAATTAATCAGGAAAATATCCGAACATTATTATAAACTTCACTGAAAACCATTAAATTATTTCCTCGAACCTGTCAAAAAGTCCTGAAATTTCCATGATTTTTATAAGAGAATGAAACAAGTTTTGAAACTCCTTTCAAACCATTAAAATCAATCGAAAGTTCCCCAGAATTCAAAAGGAATGACAAATTAAAATTCAAATCACTATCAATCAATTAGAAAAATATTCGAACATTGTTATGAAATTTAGTGGAAACCAATAAATTATTCCCTGGAACCTTTTAAGGTAAAATTGCAAACACGGTATTAGAGTGACGAAATTGAAATATATGTATTGTAAGTGTTGTAAGGTGTGCAATCACCGTCGAGCATTCCAATACATGTATTGTAGCGTTTATGAGTCGAAAATTGTGCACAAGGAATTCACGGAAATAATGGAATTCATGGAGTTCATGGAATCCATGGAATTCACGAAATTTATGGAACTTGCGGAATTCTATGAATTCATGGAATCCAAGGAATTCATGAAATTGAAAAATTCTCGGAATTCACTGTACTCACGGAATTCACAGAATGTAAGGATTTGGCGAAATGTATGGAATTCACGAAATTCATGGAATTCAAGGAATTCAAGAGATTAAGGGAATTCCAGGAATTCACTGTATTTACGGAACTTACGGAGTGAATGGCATCCAAGGATTTAACGGAATTTACGGAATTCGCCGAGTTTATGGAATTCAAGAATATCACGCAATTCATGGAATTCAAGGAATTCATGGAATTGACTGAATTCATGGAACTCACTGAATTCATGAAATTCACGGAATTCATGGAATTCAAGGAATTTGCTGAAATCATGGAATTCACTGCATTTACGAAATTTACGGAGTTTATGGAATTAAAGGAAATCACGGAATTCTGGAAATTTAAGAAATTAATGTAATTCAAGGAATACACGGGATCTAAGCAATTATGGCATTCAAGGAATTCCGAGAATTCCCTGAAATCCTTGAAGTTCGTTAATTCCTTGAATCCCATGAATTTCTTAAATCAAATGAATTTCTCTTATTCCATGAATTCCTTGAATTTCATGAATTCCGTAAACTTTATCAATTCCTTGATTTCCATAAATTCCGAAAATTCCGTGAATTCCATGAATTCAGTCAATTCCACGAATTTAGTGAATTCCATGAATTCCTTAAATACTATTAATTCCTTGAATTGCATGAATTCCATGATTTTCGTGAATTCCATGAATTCCTTGAATTCCGTGAATTCCATGAATTCCTTGAATTCCGTGAATTCCATGAATATCGAGAATTCCTTAAATTCCAATTAATCCGCGAATTCCGTGAATTCCATGAATTCCTTGAATTCCATGAATTCATAGAATTCCGAAAATTCCATAAATTTCGTGAATTCCATGAATTCCGTGAATTCCATTATTTCCGTGAATTTCTTGTGCATAATTTTCGACTCATAAACGCTACAATACATGTATTGGAATGCTCGACGGCGATTGAACACCTTACAACACTTACAATACATATATTGCAATTTCGTCACTCCAAAACCGTGTTTGCAATTTTACCTCGCATACAGACAGACATACAGACAGACAGACACCGACAAAATTTTATGATTTTCGGAATCTGTGAGTGCCAAAACGTAATGATCCGTTAAAAACCAGAGATCGCAAATTTGGACGAATACATTACACTCTCATGAATGAGAATGTAAAAATGAAAATAACCGAGGGCCAACAAGTATGTCGGTTACTGCTTCACCAATTTTGAATCTGCAGTAGTTTGGTTGTAAAAAATATATTGTTTAAACAATAATAACAAACAATATAACATAATTGAAAATTAAAATACATTAATTAATATGCCAAAAATTAAAGACTGTAATCAGTTACAAAACGGAACCAAATACAATAAAAAATCTTGATTGGTTTCCGAGTTGGCTTAATTTGTTTAACAGAAAGATTTTCGAAGTGAGTAGCTGGCTGGGGTTCCTTGAAGCAAGCAAGCGACTCGCTGCGATGATTGCTTCGACAATCTGTCGTGCACGGCTAAAAAAATTAAGTCCTGACTGGGAAAACAATCAGGATATTTCATTTTTCTTGGTCTTACTTTTTTAAAAATAATATCCTTTAAAGTTGGCAGAGAGAATTCGACCAAAAGTGCCCAAAATGGCAGAAAAATTTGTTATCCTGAAAATTTGTATCCTGGGGTTTTTGGGGTCGCTGAATCCGAATCTGAAGTCAAAATTAAGGAATTCAAAATGGCTGATCCAATATGGCGGACGAAAATACAAAAACGGCTCGATTTGGGTAAATCTCGGTACTTACGGGGTTTTGGGGTCGCTGAATCCGAATCTGAAGTCGAAATTGAAAAAAATTAAAAATGGCGTATCCAATATGGCGGACGCAAATATAAAAAACGTTTTTTGCATTCTCGTCCGCCATATTGGATCCGCCATTTTTAATTTCAGAATTTTGACTTCAGATTCGGATTCAGCTACCCTAAAAACCCCTAAGTACCGAGATATATCCAAATCGAGCCGATTTTTGTACTTCCGTCCGCCACATTGGATCCGCCATTTTGAAAATTTTCGAATTTTGACTTCATATTCGGATTCAGCGACCACAAAAACTCCCGAGTAAAACTTAAATGTAAAATCGGAGTTATCTAAATAAGAAAAAAGGAGATTGACGTATTTTGCGTCAATGTCACACAGGGAACGGAAAATTTTGACGCACCTTGCGTCAATGACAACGAAGGGGTTAATTATTTTATTACTAGTGCACCCTATATATATATATATATATGTACCCAAAATATTCGGTACGAGTAATTGTCCTTGTGATAGGTGCTCTCGGAGGTGCGAAACTATCACTGGTTCGTTAAAACGTCAGGCACATGTGTCCGAGCGCGTAGCGCGAGGTGAATACATTATTGAGCGCGAAGCGCGAGATGAATAACAAATCAAGCGCGAAGCGCGAGATCCAACAGGTGCGCGCCCTAGGCGCGCTCAAACTAGCGAGTGAAGCGAGCCGCGCGCAAAGCGCGCGATGAGAGTGTGCCCGCAAAGCGGGCAGATTTTTTGTTTGAAGATTCATCAATTTCTTTGAAAATTCATCTCTTTGGATGAAAATTTTTAAAATTTCCTTTTTTTTGTTAAAAATTCGTTCTTTTGCGTTGACAATTTAACTTCTTTGTTGAAAATTTATCTTTTTAGTTGGAATTTTAACTTCTTTGTTTAAAAATTGTTGTTTTTTGGTACTTGGTTAAAAATTCATGTTTTTGTTCAAGGATTTATTATTTTTGTAGAAAATTCATCTCTTTCGTTAAAAATTTAACTATTTCATGAAAATTCATTCTTTTTCATTGAAAGTTGAACAACTTTGTTAAAAATTCATTTTTTAAGTTTCATCATATTAGTCGAAGAATAATTTATTTCGTTGAAAATTCAACTATTTATGGAAAATTCGTTCTTTTTTGGTTGAAAATTAATTTTTTCACTGAAATGTTAACTATTCAATTTTTTGTGATAATTTATCTCTGGTTGGAATTTTAACTATTTTGTTTAAAAATCGTTGTTGTTTGGTACTTGGTTAAAAATTCATGTTTTTGTTTAAGAATTTATTATTTTAGTTGAAAATTCATTTCTTTCGATCAAATTTTAACCATTTGTTGAAAATTCTTTCTTTTTTATTGAACGTTGAACAACTTTGTTAAAAATTCATTTTTTTCAAGATTCGTCATATTAGTCGAAAATTCATTTATTTCGTTGAAAATTCAACTATTTATGGAAAATTCGTTCTTTTTTGGTTAAAAATGAATTTTTTCACTGAAAATTTAACTATTCAATTTTTGGTAGAAAATTTATCTCTTTGGTTGGAATTTCAACTATTTTGTTGAAAAATCGTTTTTTTTTACTTGGTTGAGAATTCATGTTTTTGTTTGAAGATTCATCATATTAGTTGAAAATTCGTCTCTTTGGTTGGAAATTCAACTACTTTGTTGAAAAATCGTTAATTTTTAGTTGAAAATTGAACTACTTTGTTAAAAATTCATGTTTTCATTTAAAGATTCAAATATTCAGTTGAAAATTCATTTCTTTGGTTTGAAAACTTAACTACAGTCGAACCTGGATTTAGCGCCTGTTTTGGGGCTGACCTTGACGTTAAATCCAGAGACTCGGAACTATTTTGTCCTCTATTTGTTGATTATTTATTTCTGACGCGCCTAAATTTTGTTCTCTACAATCCAATATTGCATTCAGATTTTTTTCAGATTTTTACAAAACATTTGAAAGAAGCTCAAGGCCACTTTAAAGTAAAAATGGCCAATCTTAATTAAATTGACGCTATTTATTGATTATTTATTTCTGGCTTACTTGAGTTTTGTTTTCTACAATTCAATATTGCACTTAGATTTTGTTCAGATTTTTACAATGACATTCAAAGGTGGTTCGAAGTCATTTTCGTCATCAAATCTTAACTCAATTAAATTTTTTGTAATTCTTCGTTGAGTAACAGTGTCAATTTATTTATTGCGATGAAAAATTAATTAATAGGTTTGATAATTGTGTTTAATATTAGTTTAGGGTCATTCGAGGTCATTTCGCGAAAAATGTTCATTCGAAATTTTTTTCTTTTTCAAGGTTGTTATTTTTATTTAATTTTGCTTTAAAGTAAAATAGGGAACGTTGAAAACAGTAGGCAATGGCAGCTTTATTATTATATGATGAGGTTCATTTGTCAATTTTTAATCAGGAAGAATTAATTATCATAAGTGCAGGAGAAGAGGTAATGACTTACCTTTTAGGAAAGGAAGAGGAAAACTTAGTTGGCGATAAACTTCTACATAATATGTAAGTATTAGCACCGTTGCTTCATTATCACAATTTACAAAGAGTTTATTTTTTACGAAATAAACACGTATGTCCCTCAAATTATATGTCAAGCATTTATCAAATAACTTGACTATTTTTTTTGCCGAAATGAAGTAATTGACACTGTTTCTGTATATACATTTTACTAAGAAAATGGCCACCGTTGAATGTAATTGCAAAAATTTGAAAAAAATCTGAGTGCAACAGTTAACTGTATAGAACAAAATTCATACGCGCCAGGAATGCTTAATCAATAAATAGCGTCAATTGAATTAAGCCTAGACATTTTTGCCCTATAATGGCCTTGAGCGACCTTTGAATGTAATTGTAAACATCTAAGCAAAAAATCTGAGTGCAATATTAAGTCAGAAAGAACACGATTCGTATGCGCTAGAAATGGATAATTAATAAATAGAGTCAATTTGATTAAGAATTAGAATTTGTGCCCTGTAAATATATATTTTTTTAATTCTGAAATAAATCAGAGGTCATTTTTCCAGAAAAAGGAACAATTTGTAGGGTTGTCAAGTTGAATTAAAAACAAATCCAAAAAAATCACCCTAATATATATAGTGCCCGACTTCAATTCGGGTGATTTGTGGAAAGCATACGTTCGCTCATGTGACATCGGTAATTCAAGGAATTCTCTGAATTCAAGGCATTCTCTGAATTCAAGGAATTCTCTAAATTCAAGGAATTCTCTGGATTTTGGGATTTCTCTGAATTCTCTGAATTCTCTAAATTCAGGAATTATCTGAATTCGAGGAATTCTCTTAATTCAAGAAATTGTCTGAATAGAAGGAATTCTATGAATTCAAGGAATTCACTGAATTTGTGGAATTCTATTAATTCAAGGAATTCTCTGAATTCAGGAAATTCTATGAATTTGAGGAATTCTCTAAATTCAAGGAATTCTAGTAATTTAAGGAATTCTCTGTATTCGTAGAATTCTCTAGAATCAGGTTTTCTCTGAATTCAAGGAATTCTCTGAATTCGAGCATTTCTCTGAATCCAAGGACTTCTCTGAATTCATGGAATTCCAGGAATTCTCTGAATTAAGAGAATTCTCTGTATTCAAGGAATGCTCTGAATTCAATTAATTATCTAAATTCAAGACATTCTCTGTATTTCAGGAATTCTCTGAATTCAAGGAATTCTCTGAATACAAGGAATTCTCTGAATTTAGGGAATTCTCTGAATTCAAGGAATTCTCTGAATTTGAGGAATTCTCTGAATTCCCTGAATTCAAGGAATTCTCTGAATTTAAGGAATTCTCTGAATTCAAGCATTTCTCTGGATTCCAGGAATTTTCTGAATTGAGAGAATTCTCTGTATTCAAAGAATTCTATGAATTCAGTGATTTTTTTGCACTCAAGGAACTCTCTGGATTCAAGGCATTCTCTGAATTCAAGAAATTCTCTGAATTTAAGGATTTCTCTGAATTTAAGGATTTCTCGGAATTCTCTGAAATCTCTAAATTCAGGAATCATCTGAATTCAAGGATTTCTCTTAATTCAAGGAATTCTCTGAATTCAAGACATTCTCTGAATTCAAAGCATTCTCTGAATTCAAGGAACTCTCTGAATTCAAGTAATCCTCACTCTGCAAGTTATTCTCTGAATTCAGGGAAATCTCTGAGTTCTAGGCATTTTCTGAATTCAAGGAATTCTCTGAATTCAAGGCATTCTCTGAATTCAAGGAATTCTCTAAATTCGAGGAATTCTCTGGATTTAGGGAATTTTCTGAATTCAAGTGATTCTCAGAAATCAAGGCATCCTCTAAATTCAAGGCATTCTATAAATTCAAGGAATTCTCTGAATTCGGATAATTCTCTGAATTTAAGGATTTATCTGAATTCTCTGTATTCTCTAAATTCAGGAATTATCTGAATTCAAGGAATTCTCTTAATTCAAGAAATTGTCTGAATACAAGGAATTCTATGAATTAACAAAATTATAATTTAACATTAAAGCCGATCAGACGTTAAAAATAAATATTAATTTTAAATGGGAAAGACTAAAACTGAAAAAATGTCTACTCTGAAAAAAATTTTAATTACCAAAAATTGTGATATTAACACTTTTTTATACTCAAATCCTTTAAAACTTCAGTTATTTTAAGTAAATTTAAATCGTTAAAAAAAATTAATAACTTTGAAATTGTCAAATTATATTTTCCAAAATTCAACCATTTTTCTCCCGGCTTTATCCCGGTTCTCCCGGGTGAGTGGCCACCCTGAGAATACTTTATAAACGGAATAAAACAATTTCAACTTAAAATTATTACCCTCGACAGTTATTTAAAGTGCCTCTAACAGAAATCCCCTGACTTTTGCAAGAAGTTTTTAAAAATCCCAGACTTTGCCTGACCAACAAGATAGATAGATCAATTAAACATTAAATTTGAAGAAAAAAAAAAACGAATTTTCAACAAAATAGTTAAACTTTTATCCAAATATTTGTAGAATTTTCAATCTACAAAGATGAATTTTCAACCCAGACTTTTTCCCGAATTTCCTGGTTTTCCCTGACCTACGGCCACCCTGAACAGCGGACTAGAGAAACAACTAGTCAGCCTTAAAGCAACTTAATTACATTAGTGTTGTCGGGGGTGTTGGCTGTAGTGGTAGTAGTACTGGTTGTGGGTGATGAGACGTCTTTAGTTGTAGCCCAACCGCTTCCACCGCTTGGTACAAGACTGACAGCTGGATCGCCGCTGTTGTGTTCACTTTTCAAACTGGGCAAATTAGCAGGTGGTCGCCGTGCCGAAGGCACCTTTCCCAAACTTTGCATTCCATGTTTGCGCGGTAATGTGCTTTTTTGTTGTTGTTGCTCCAAAGATTCCCCCTGGAAAGTTGATTAAGTGTTGGAAATTAGTCAATATGGACCAAGAAGCTTAAACCAGGTCTCACAGTTACTATGGGATTAAATCAGGGTATCTGAGGTTCCTTAAAACAAAAAATCCAAGTCTTTTCCAGGTTTTCCAGGACAAAAAAAAATTAATTTGTCCAGTTACCTTTTTTTACAGCAGGGCTCGGAACTGCTCAAGCTTAAAAAAATAGTAAAATAGTAACCACAGTTCTCTCAAAACAAAAAAAAAACACAAAAAGTAACAATAATGTGACAAAAAAGTAACCAAAAAGAAAGATTTTTTAACAACAAAAAAAGACGAAGTTTCCACGAAAATTATGAATCTTCAACAAAAAAAATGAATTTTTAAGAAAGTAGTTCAACTTTTAATAAAATGGTTGAATTTTTGTACCTTAGTTACATATTTACTTATTCACTTACTCAGTTCATTAGTTACTTAGGTACTTAGTTACTTACTTAGTTACTTAGTTACTTAGTTATTTAGTGAACTAATTACATAGTTACTTGAAGACTTACTTACTTAGTTACTTACTTATTTAGGTACTTATTTACTTAGTTACTTATTTACTTAGTTGATTAGTTACTTAGTTACTCAATTACTTAGTTACTTGGCCACTTAGTCACTTAGTTACTTAGATACTTAGTTACTTACTTACTTGGTTACTTAGTTAGTTACTTACTTACTTAGTTACTTAGTTACTTAGTTACTTACTTATTTAGTTACTCACTTACTTAGTTACTGAGCCACTTAGTTACTTACTTACACAGGTACTTAGTTACTTACTTACTTATTGAGTTACTCAGTTACTTACTTACTTAGTTACTTTCTTACTTACCTGTTTACTTATTTGATTAGTTATTTACTTACTTAGTAACTTACTTACTTACTTATTTAGTACCTTAGTTACATATTTACTTATTCACTTACTCAGTTCATTAGTTATTTAGTTACTTAATTACTAAGTTATTTAGACACTTATATACTTAGTTACTTACTTACTTAGTTACTTTATTACTTACCTGTTTACTTATTTGCTTAGTTATTTAAATACTTAGTAACTTATTTACTTACTTATTTAGTACCTTAGTTACATATTTACTTATTTACTTACTCAGTTCATTAGTTACTTAGGTACTTAGTTACTTACTCAGTTACTTACTTAGTTACTTAGTTACTTAGTTATTTAGTGACCTAATTACATAGTTATTTAAAGACTTACTTACTTAGTTACTTACTTATTCAGTTACTTATTTACTTAGTTACTTATTGACATAGTTACTTATTTACTTAGTTAATTAGTTACTTAGTTACTTAATTACTTAGTTACTTGGCCACTTAGTCACTCAGTTATTTAGATACTTAGTTACTTACTTACTTGGTTACTTAGTTAGTTACTTACATACTTATTTAGTTACTCAGTTACTTAGTTACTCACTTATTTAGTTACTTACCTACTTAGTTACTGAGCCACTTAGTTACTTAGTTACTCAGGTACTTAGTTACTTACTTACTTATTGAGTTACTTAGTTACTTACTTCCTTACCTAGTTACTTTCTTACTTACCTGTTTACTTGTTTGATTAGTTATTTACTTACTTAGTAACTTACTTACTTACTTATTTACTACCTTAGTTACATATTTACTTATTCACTTACTCAGTTCATTAGTTACTTAGGTACTTAGTTACTTACTTAGTTACTGATACTTTGGCTATTTCCATTCCTACAGACCTTGGCCCGTTATGCATAATAAATGTCTATAGAAATCCTCGTGCGAGGATACAAGACAGTAAATGGGATGAATTCTTGGATTCAACAATTGATTACAACAATATTTTCATAGGAGACGACTTCAATTGTCATCATACGTCTTGGGGTAGTGATCGTTCATATCAAGTAGGAAATAATCTGTTTTATCATGTACAACAATTTAATTACAACATTATCAACAATGGAAATCCTACGTTATGCACTGGTCCCGACAAAGCAAAATCAGCTATTGATCTTTCCATAGTATCCAATACTCTTAGTATGCGATATTCTTGGAATACCTTCACCGACAAAATAAGTAGTGACCACTTCCCACTAATAATTGATATAACTATACCTTGTCCTTATTATCAGTTTTTTCACACAAATATAACTTTAAAAAAGTCAGTTGGAGCTTTTTCAGAGAAGAACTGTCTAAATGTAATCATGACATTCCTCTACAACTAAATAATTCGGCTAGCATTCTAGATGCGTATTATGACCTTTTAAGGACATTGATAATGCACTTTATGAAGCTGGTCCTAACATAAATAAAAAACCCTCTCGAATTAAAAACAGCCCTTGCTCTCCGCCTTGGTGGAACAAGGATTGTGATAGAATTGTTAGAATTCGATTAGCTAAACAAGAGAAGTATTTGGCCACTTCCAACTACAACAATTTCATTGAGTACAAGCGGTACGATGCTTATGCTACTAAAACACTGAAAATAATGAAGAAAAATAGCTTTCACTCATACTGCGAATCACTTACATTCGGAACTCCTCTAACGAGTGTCTGGTCAAAGATCAAGGAGTTCAAAAACCGGAAACTCTTTCCACCATCTCCCACCACTAGTCCACAAAATCTGTAAGTTATCGCTCAAATGGAAAATTATAAGGAACAGCTTGTCAATATCGCAAAAGATAATAATGTTGATTTACCACAATTACCAGACTTCATATACAGTCAGATATGTAGACCTCCGATGGACTCTAATAGCGTTTTAAATACAGATATTTTCGTTTCCCCTTTCCGTTGGAGGAACTCAGTTTAGCCTTGAAAAACTCAAAGGCAAAATCTTCCCCAGGATTGGACAAGATTATCTTCGAAGTCATTCAAAATCTACCTACAAACTCTCTTAGACGTTTAATTCTGATTTACAATCATATTCTGGATGAAGGTCTTTCCTCTTTTCCCCACGCCCTGGAAAAACTTTCTCATTTTTCTACTGCCCAAGTCCTCACCAGGCAAATTTAGACCAGTTTTGTAATGTGAAGAGTGATCGTCCGCTGTATCGTAATGTACAATATTACGATACTCTACGCTGTCGCATAAAAACGCGCTTGTGCACCGGAGTCACATAAAGTAATTTATGTACTGTCTTTAATATCTTGTGTATAATTTATTGTCTATAGGTAAAATATTGGATCTAATATTTTTGGTGTACAATTTTTTGAGAATATTTTCAGAATAAAATAATTACTATTTGTTTCTGTGGAGAATGATCGCTACTCACTGGGAAATCTAAAAGTCTTTGTTAGTTCAGATTTAGATTTGCCGATAATCATAATTGGAAGAGTAATGGAGCGAATAGTTCGTCTTAAAACGGAAATCATATGGGGGCCGATCTAGTTACGAGAATTCTGTTGAAAAATCGATTCAATAAACTGTAGGTCGGACAATTGAGAATCCAATGGCCTCATAATTGCCGCAGCATTGTTCAGAGGGAGTAGAAACTCCCATTTGAACAACTGAATTTCTCATGCATTACATTTATGAATTACATTAAAACTCTATACGAATTTCGAAAAAAGCAATACAAACTCTCATTTGTAGACAATTTTTACAAAAAATTCCAATTTTGTAAATGATATAAAAATTCCTTTAGCCAATTTAACTGACTGAAATTTTTCCTTAGCTCATAGAAAAGTATTTTTCTTTCGAGAAACTACTTCACAAATAGTAAGACTTACTTTTTGGTGCCTCATATAAACCCGCAGACCATTCTTAGGAAACCACATAAGGAAAACTTACCTGTAACAGAAAATTATAATATAAATTAGTAAATTGAATATTTGAATTAATTCAGTTGTACATAGTTTAGAAAATTAAATTCCTGTCTTAAAAAGTCGTATTCACGAAATCTCGCAAACATTGTTGTTATAAACGAGATTGTTGTTAAAAAGCTGATTGTTTTTAAAAAAATGACAATAAATTCTGTTAATATTCTTTTGATATATTACACTAATTGAGCCGCCGGATGCAATAACCAGCCCGACGCTCGTGAACGCGTAAAAGTATTGCAAGATCGTCTCAGAAAAAGAAAATTGTCAAAATCGGAAAATCAATTTTTTTTAAATGTAGAATTATACAGAATAAGAAAGTTAAACTTTTTCCTATTAAAATTTTAGTTGTTAAACGTTTTTTTTTAATAATAAAAACGAAATACTGAACAAAAGTTGCCCTCTGATTTAATTAAGTTTTAAAACTTAAATCGTTTAGAATAAAGTTTTTTGGAAAATCTCATATCGATACGTTAAAAATTTACTGAGATATTCAGATTTGGAAAAAGTACTCGTTTATTTTAGAAATGGAAACTTTCCTGATGAAGGCCCGCAGTGAGAGCCGAAACGTAGAAAATAAAACGATTTTAAAACAACTATAATCGTTTTTTTTTAATTTTTTTATTTATTGGACCGTAAGACCGAAGAAAGAAAAGCTTTTAAACTTTTTAATTTCGAAATTACATTAACGATCGAGGAAAAAGGAGAAACAACTTGGATTCTTGCTCCAAAAAGTTGGTTTAGATAATTTTTTGTATAAATAAAAATTATAATATACTAACGTCGGCGTCTAGGCCTTGAAGTACCAGTGCTTGTATCACTGTCGGACCCTGTTTGTATTCGAGGTAACTCCCGAAACTGAATACCTCCACCTGTAAGATATAATATAGGGATTTGTATTAAAGAACTTTTTCAATGAACGCCCGAGCAAAACTTCTTCGACTTGGTTTCGACTGGAATTGCCCTCAATCAAGACATCCTGAAGTCGAAAAGATCGACTCCAGGATGTTTTATTTTTGAGACGAAGCCAGACTTAAATGTATGTCTTGGAGACTTCGCACTTCGTGTGCTCACTATTGCGCGTTTCGCGGGCTAATACCCTCTTAGTAAGCTTTATCGTTATGACCTGCTTTTGGTTTGATTATGTCAGTTTTACATCAAAACAAAAACCAATTTACTTAAGGTTCTATCGACCTTAAGTAACACATTCTCATCAAGTCACTCGCGCTCGTTATTTGGTTTAAAAATGATGTAAACCTCGCGCTCCACGCTCGTTTCTATTCATCGTATAATAGAGACCCAAAAGTTTGAGCACGCTTACGGCGAGCAATTCGGTCGTCGCGCGTCGAAACGACAATATGTTATGTTCGATATTCTTCAGATAAAAATCAGTAAATTTGTATTTGATTTAAGATGAAAAAGGGACTTCCTTTACTTCAGCGTATATTTCCGTATCTTTCTAATAAATCATACAATCAGAAAGATTTTTTCTAACTATCTGCAAAGGGGAGAAAAAAAGTATCCAAGTCGTTTTTGGAACATATATATGATAAATTTTTAAATAATTGTCAAATAATTCTGAAAACCCACACACGAGATGGAAAAGAAATTTAATGAACAAAGTTTTTATGAGAATTGGCCCACTTTTCAGGCAGATTTTTTCACTGTTAATGTTATTTTTCACGACTAAAACAAAAACTACACATCTCATCTAAAAGAAGTATAGCCATATCAAGAAGGTTTTCAACAACACCAACTTTGTGATGTATAGGATGATCTGAAAAATAATGGTATTATTTTCTTCAGTTTCAAATGTGAATTTTAATCTATATCATCAAACCTATATTATTTATAGAAATATTTTCAGCAATTCATGTATTTTGTTGGAAATTCGTATTTTTGGTTAAAAATTAATTTGGTTAAAAATTCATATTTTTTTGGCAGAAAATGACTTTTTTTGGTTTGAATTTTTTTTTAATTGAAAATTGAATACTGTTTTTCATTAATAAACAAAGTAGTTCAACTTTTAAGCAAGTAGTTGAATTTTCAACGAAAAAATATGAGTTCTGAACGAAAAATGTAATAGTTGATATTTTAAGCAAGAACAGACTTTTATTTCAAATCAAAAACAGCTGAATCGAATAAAATAGGATTTAAAATAGACCTCATAAGTTTAAACTTGAATATTTCAAGTTTCTGGTGCTAACGATTAGTTTTTTGAGGTTTCATTTAGTAAACATTGTTTCTAGTGCACAAAATATTACTTTATAGTGATAACTAGATTTTCAAATATATTGTTAAAACAATTTCTTATATTTTATAGCCATTTTCTCTTAGAATAAAGTTATAAATTCACGGATTTATCTGATTTCTTCAACTGATTTTCAACCTTTCAGTTAGGCGGAGGCAATAATCAACTGAATTTAACAGACACAATTGTTTAAACTATTTATTATTTATAATAATATTCTCTGAGAATAATGCTAGAAACTTGCAGTTTTTTCTAATATTTTCCACTTTTGGCCCACTTTCAAATTCTAGTGAGTTAATCATTAATTCAATTTAACAAACATAATTGTTTAAAGAATTCATTATTTTTAATAATATTCTCTTTGTATAATGTTAGACTGTTACGTTTTTTTTTAATTTTCAACTTTTTTACACTTTTTACCAAAAATTCTTTTTGGTTTATAACTATCTTCTCTTAGAGTAATGCTAGAAAGTTGCGGATTTTTCTGGAATTCTCAGCTTTTCTTTGACTATTTAGTTTTCAGTAACTACTTCATGAAAAAATTCACATTCATATATTTTATTCCATATAGAAAATTTGATGAATATTTCAAATACCTGTTTTATTTCAGAAAAACATATTCACAAAAAGAAAGATTGTTTGAAAAATTATTTTCTCTGTTGTTTGCCAAAGCAAAGTTAAAAATTACAGAAAAAAACTATACTTTCTAGCAATTATCTAAGAGACGATAGTTATAAGCAATAAACCATTTTTCAAACAATCGTCTTTGTTAACTGGTCTTTAAATTGTTATTAAACTAAAAAGAAACAAATGTATTTCAGGAAAGGGAACACTTTTGAACCATGAACTCCTGTTCGTATTTTGTGTCGTTACTCGGTTCTAAAAGAAATCTATAATTATTGCAGTTGTTTTTATCTCCCTTCCTTTTGTATATGGGTACGATAATCGCGTTTCTCCAATCGTCTGGAATATAAATAATTACATTCGGTTAGGAATTCATTTTTTAAACCGTTTTTTTACCTATTTCAATCAGAAAGCAACCGATTATTCCCTGAGATACTAGGATAACATCATTTAAATATACATATTTTAATGTTTACAAGAAAGATTCACGCGACGAATATTTTTATTAAAAATTCTTATATTTTTATAAGGAAATAAAATACATTTGATGTCTCTTGCAATATAAAATATGTATCTATTTACTTTATGACCTAAAAAATATATTATCTCTAGAAATATCAAGAGAGACTTTTTACGTAATTCTTATCGGCATTAATAGTTTTTTTCTTCATTTCTGCTCTAATTCGAAACTTGTGATCTATCACAATCTCTAACAAAGATTTCTGCAATTCTCAACAGATTTTTGTTGATGTTTGAAAACAACTTGAATTTTTATCATTTTGATTGGATCGACGTCTACAGTTCCAAATTTTTTCCTAATTTTCAATAATATTTGGAAAATGAATTAATATTATAGTTGCTTTTAGATGAGTTAAAGAAAAGTTACGAAATTGTATTATCGGATTAGAACAGAATTTGGGGAAGAATTTAACTTAAGGAAGAACAAAAGCTTAAGGAAACTAATTTAAAAATGTTGAGTAGTATGTGATAAAATAATTCGGCAAGTCAAATTAAAAATAAGTTTCTGTATTATAGTTATTTCTAAAAATATAAGTGTTTAAATACAAAATTTTAAATGAGTAAATTACACAATAATTTAAATGATTAAAGAAATTATTTTTAAATGGAATGCTTTGTAAATTGCATTTTATAAAAACTAACTGCATTCAAATTTTAAACTGAAACATTTGCAATTTAATAGTATCATCGAAGATTTCGAAAGAAAAAAACAGCTTTTTAAAGTCTTTGGAAATATTCCAATTTTTAATTTCAATTTCAAATGATTTTTTATTTTGACAAATGAATTTTACATAAAAGAAAAGTGAAAAAGATTTCAAAACATATATTCCAGATGATTTCCTAAACTCTCAAAAATGTGGCGAGTGGGTCACGTGACCGGTTTCCTACCTTACCGATACTTTTTTTATTTGTAAACTTATTTTCACACGAATAGCCACATCGAGTTGAAAATTTGAGATAATGAATAAGAAGCACTAAGAAATGCGGCTCTGGTCCTAAATTTTTATAATTATGAAAAAAGTTTTTTTTGTAAATAATTTTTTTTTGCTTTTTTCATAATATTTAGATCTAGATCAGTAAAAATTCCCAATACCTGTAAAAATAGGCGAAGAGTTGTCTGGATTTCACTTTACCTCCCGCGGAGCAGGTTATCTTTACCCTACGTCCAGGGTTACAAATATTTACAAATCATAAATTATTGCATTTATTCTTTGAAGAAGCTCGATGACAATTGGACAGATATTATGAGGGTTTTATGGTCCTATTATACTCTAAGGAGACCATCCCGCCATACTGTCTAGATTCGTGGTTTTCCCCGGCATTGTGACCAACAAATTCTCGATTTTCGATGAAATACAAAATTTCAAACAATTTTGACCTTTCTATAGTATAGAGTTTAAACTACGCCCTTTACGGTAGTTTTTATTCAATGATTCAAATTTTTAAAAATTAAAAAAGTTTTCTATTGGTTCAAAAAGTATGCCAAATTTATTTGTATGAAAAGTTTTTGCTAGTACGAAATAATAAATTTTTTGTTGTATAATGTACAATTTTTGAAAAAAGTGCGAAAAACATGTTTATTTCAGATTAAGTAATATAAACATATTTTGGAAAAAGTTGAATATGTGCTAACTGAAATTTCTTGTGGTCAGGGAGAGCGGGATTAAAAAAAACGGTTAGGTCAGATAGGCCAGGCAACAAAGGGTTTTATAAAGGAAAAAAATGGTCACAGGCTGAATAGTAGCAAAACCCCTTCTCCATAGGCTGTTAATGATTATATAAAAAAGCTGAATCGATTAAACAATGGCTAAACATTTTATAATACACAATAGCGGCCATTGTGTGTTTTTGCGTTTATTTCGGAAACTGCTAATTTTAATAAAATTAAGGTTCTGTAGAAAAATGTGCAGAATTTTATTTTCTATAAAAAAGGTCATTTTCATTTTTCACAAAAAAAAACAATAGTTTGCTTAGGAAATAGGAAAAAGGATTCATTGTTAGTATTTTAAGTTGTTACACCTGTTAGGTACAGTTTTCGAGAAAAGAAATCCTAACTACAGATGTGAGCATGATAAAGGTCTTTTCCTCACAGAGTATACGCAGAATTAGGATAAGTCAATTACTTCATGTAATATTGTTGACTTTTTTTTTTACTAGCTTCAACGGTCTTTTTTCTTACCATCACTTCCATTTTTGAAGTTCATACTTCATATACAAAATATTTCATATTTAGACAATGCCCCTGCAAATTTTCATAACGTTCAAAACATAATTTCGAATCGCAAAAAAGGATTTTCAACAACGATATCTGAATGATTGGAAAACGGAAAATTCTGAGTGCTATCCTGGGTACTAATGATGTTTATCACTTCTGTTTCAAGTCTCGACGCATGCACTTTTTATTAATTTTTTTCTAATTGACCTTGACCACGCATTCATATGAATTCACATGCATTCAATTCGCGCTGTCTCAATTCATCTAAATGCGTTTCAATGCGTTTGAACGAATCAGAAAACGGGATTCACGCGCATTACAAAAATGTTAATTCGCCCCAATCCGTATAAATTCTTTCTTTTTTGCTGAGATTTTGAAAATCCAGAATCGTCTTGTAAAATCAATTACTGTTCAATTTTTATGACTCGAACTACAGTTTAGTTTTTAAAAGCGTGAGTTGATTTACATTGACAGCTGATCAGTTTAAAAAGCTTTTTATTTCCCGGTTAAAAAATAAATTCACTTTTATTTCCCGATTTTTCCCGGTAGCGAGTCTATCTCAATTTAGCACAACTGTTATTTTTTTTAAATATTCATTTTTCGGTTTTAATTTCCAGGACAATAATTTTATCCATTGAAAGATTCTCTACAAATCTCTTTGGTGATTTTTTATTTTAAGAAATGTATGTAAAAATTATACTATTTTTATTTTTATGAAAAATATTTGTCTTCAATAACATTGTTGTAATAAAAGCGTTTCAAAGAGATTTTTTTTAAGCTTTCGAGGAATAAAATAAATATTTATAGGTTGACCAAAGTTAATTTTCTTTGCAAAATTTGGCTTACATCTTATTTTTCCAGTTCTTTGCACTAAAATACAATTTTGGTTTGTATCTTTGGGCGATGAAATCTGTTCTATAGTTCGACAAATATTCTTTATACATTAATATTTTGTACAGAACATTATCTTGAGTGACCTTTAATTATTATTTTAAAAACATGAAAGAATCAGATTTCAATGTTTTCTATGAAAAACACAATCCATGCGTGACAGAACACTATCAGAAATAATAATAGAGGCAATTTACTCAGAAATAAGCACTTTGAACAAAATTGACCTTGAGCGAACATTAAATATATATTTTTTAATTTTTGTAAAAAATCAGGTGTTATTTTCTCACAACAAAAAATAATTTGTGGGGGTACCAAATTATAAAAATAAATAAAACTTCACAAAGCACCCTTTTAAAGAGCTTCTGAAACTAAACATTTGTTCAGTTCTTTCAAGCAGTCCTAATTTTCAATAGTCCTACTTTCAAATTGATCTGAAGTTATCTTATAATCTAAAATTATCGAACACTTTCAATTAAAAAATTCTTGCTTATTTAAATAGCTTTAAGGGCATGTGACACGCATAAATACCTACCTTACCGGCCTCACTTTTTCAATTTTCTGAATTTTGTTCTGAATCTATGAAAATTAAAATTTTCTTTGGTTTTTCATTTCCGACAAAAATTACGAGTTCCATCTTTCCCGCCGATTGCCGACCGCAATTGCAAGGTGCTGCACAAATGTGCATAAAAATCAACTGCGTTTGAATATTTTTCTTTAAAAAAATTGGTTTATAATGTTCAAATATACATGAAAATATTCTAAGAAGTTCTGTAGACTTTGCTTATTTTTTTCTGCCCTGAAACAATCCCCCCAAAAACGCTTTTTTAAGGCTTCCTAAAGCAGGATCCCCCCCTAATCATAACTAAAAAGTCAAAGGAAAACTAGAGAATTCAGAAAAAAAGCAACTTTCTGGCATTACTATAAGAGAATATAGTTATAAACAATAATCAATTGTTTAAATAAGCGTGTTTTTGGTAACTTGCATTAATTAGTACCTCACTAAGTGAAAAGTGGACAAAAAGTGTAAGAATTTAGAAAAAAACGCAATTTTTTAGCTTTTATCCAAGAGAAGATAGTTATAAACAATTATAGATTGTTCAAATAACTATGATTGTTAACTTGCATTATTCACTACTTTACTAAGTAACAAGTGGATAAAAAGTTAAACATTTCAGAGAAAACCAAAACTATATTGCATTAATAAAAAAGATAGTTATAAACAATAATAATTTCTTCAAATAATTACTTTTTCTACATTGAATTAATTATTAACTCACCCTACGTGAAAAGTAGACAAATAGTTGAAAATTTCAGAAAAAAGCCGCAACTTTCTAGCGTTATTCAAATTAAATATTATTAATAATAATAATGAATTGTTCAAACAGATAATTTTGTTAACTTTAATTAATTGTTCAACTCAATCCAAGTAAAAAGTGAACAAAAAGTTGAACATTCAAGAAAAAACTGTAATTATATAGCATTACTCTAAGTGAATATTATTAACAATAATAATAAATTTTTGAAACAATTACATTTGTTAACATTGATAAACTATTACCTCTGTCTAATTGAAAATTGGACAAAAAGTAGAAAATTTTCGAAAAAACCGCGACCTTCTATCTTCATTCTAAGAGAAAATGGCTAAGAACAGTAATGAATTCTTTAAACAATTTATTCAAACATCTAATTATCATTATAAAGTAGTATTTTGTGTATTAGAAACAATTTGCATGTAAAAAACGCAAAAAAAATCATAATTAGCGCCTAAAACTCGCAAAGCCCATCTTTTCCCTTATGAGGTTTTTATGATACTTTATAAAATAGACTTATGGGGGTGATATTTGAAAAGTAATATTGTATTCGTATTCTACGGCTGGCTGTGAGGAGAAACTGATGAGAACTTTACCGAAGATACTTTCAAACGATCCCGAAGGGAGTGGACTGCGATCCGAACGCGTTAGGTTTAGATCACACTTGCAGCTCTTTGGAGTTTAACTCTCAGTTCATGCAATATAACTCCCAACTCTGAGTTTCTGATTTTGAAATCTAAATAAAAGCTACTTTATAGTAATTGAAGGCCAGGATGCAAGAACCGGGCGAGCGCTCGAAAACGTGAAAAAGTATTGTCCAACTGTCTTGTGATATCCAAATTTTAAAGTTCAAAAAATTTAATTAAAAAAAATATGACTCGTAGAGAATATTAAAATGGAACTTTTTTCTATTTAAAGTTTTTTTTCCCCGATGTATATTTTTAATAATGAAATTGAAAAAGTAGGAAAAAATTTTCCCCAAATTCAATTACTTTTAAAAGCATAAATCGTCTTTACTCAGACAAATATGATTGAAACAGTTTGAAATTTGGTATGCGCATACATTATACCCTAAAGATGCCTACAAGAAAAATTCAAAACTGCCAATTGTTTAATAATAATTAATTGAAAATTGAGACCTGACGGTAAGCACGTTTTTTCATCTTCGGTGAAAAAAAGTATCGAGGGAACTTTAGAGCTTAAAACAACTTCCAGTGAGATATTTGTTCCTCGCTATTGAAGGAAGATTTCTGGAAATTTGTAGATCAATTCATTAAAAATTGGCGGAAATATCCATTTTGTAAGAAAGTACGCGACGCCATCTACGGCTCGTTAGCAGATTCAAACGCTTCTCAACGTTAGTAGTCTTCGCCGGTACTCTCCTATAAACATAAAGGACTCGTCTTTTGAATAATTAAACATTAAAAAAGTTGCCCTTACCCAATTAAGAGAAAATCGACTGCTTTATATTTAGGACATTTCGTTGTTTTCAGTGAATTAGCAAATAACTAAACATAAAAAAATTTGTTCTTCGCAATTTGTTCCACCCTTTACTTTGTTTTCTTCATTTTAGTAATAAGAAATGTAAACAAACCGTCTAGTGTCTTTGTTTTGAAATTTTTACTATGAAAAGGACTCATACAATATAATTAGACATTTCTAGTTATTTTTTAGTCTGAATTTCTAATACATAAAATATTAATGTACACTGATAATTAAATGTTTCAATACATTTTTGAAAGAATATATTATTGTTTATAGTCATTTTGCTTAAAATAGAGCTAGAAAGTCGCGGTTTTTTCTGTATTTTTCCGCTTTTGGTCTACTTTTAAATTATAGTGAGGTAATAATTAATTCACTTTAACGAGCATAATTTTTTAAACAACTTATTATGACACTCTCGTTATCTGACAGTTTAACTCTTATTTTCAGTATAAATTTACTTATTTTCAATCGCATGTAAACAAGTGGAATTCATCACTCAGGAATTGCCTCTTTTGGCAAACAGATGGCGCCAGGCTGTTCCCGCGGCTGCACTCAATAGGTTTTATAAAAATGCTACCCACTCATCAGACGAACTTGAAATACATACACACGTACCCACAGGTGTAATTATTGACGAAAAAGAAACGTGCAAAACAATCTGAGAATTTTCACATCGAATTCGTCAATTCATCCTCAAAGTTCCCCGATTATTTAAGAAAATCAATAAATACCCGATGATTTTTTCTCGAATCCACGATCTAACTACTAGTTCTTGACTTATTAAGGAAACATTTTTTCTTGTACCTTGCAGTAAAGAGAATTGGGATGTTCGAACACTTTAGGAATACAAAATTTGAACTGGGAGCACTTGAAAAGTAAACGTGTTTGAAAATAATGGTGTAAAATTTGTTATAAATAATAATTAATGAATATATTCTATTAAACTTACGTATCAAATCGAGGAAACCAACGAAGAGGAAGATGAGAATTTCTGTAACAATCATCATTCTTCCTGAAGAGACTCAATTGCAGATAACTAAAAATTGATCTTCCAAGAATGTCGTATGGACAGTCACTTAATAAACGCTACTATATATACTAGGCCGTAGCCTGTAGTGGGAATCCGGGGTTCATGTCGTAAGACGAAAATCAAGCGGACCTCTTTTTCTAAGGTGTGGAGATAGAGAGAGACTTCCATTGGAATTTCGACTTCAAAACAACATCGGAGTCCCACTGCTGTTGTCAACCTTTCAAGTAGGGATAACTGAAATCGTGCCAAGTTGATTGGTTATTCATCGATTGCGCTGGACCAATAGACACTAAACAACGATTTATTCATTCCTCATAGTGTATAGAGGGGATCGAGGAACATTAAAGTGAGATCTCGAACTTTCCTTATTTGCTAGATTATTATTATTTTAAATACATCATTTCCTAAGCAAATAACTATATTTGAAGATTATTCACTTATTTTTTATAATTGGAAACAGTAGAGTTGTAGATAATATTTTTCCGGAAAAATAACCCATGATTTAATGAAGTTCAACTATTCAGACCAAAAAAGGAGTAAGTAATGAATAAGTAATAAGTAATGAATAAGTAATGAAATAATTCATTTATAAAAGGAGCAAGTAATCTTTACAACAATATGGAACCTTCAGACGGCCGTTTCTAGACATCCTACGCCCGGGTGCAATGTATAATTGCCCCCCCCCCCGCCCCAAAGACCTTGGATACTAATGGGCCCAAGTGGGGAACCACACATAACAATTTTGTGAGGCTCTCCACGTGGGGTGATTGCTAGAGAGATTGATCAGCAACCTGGGTCTAAAATATCTATACCTTAAACCTATGTACCTATGTACCATGCAACTGTATCACACACTACTACTTTCCAATCGAGCAATTCACGCCTACCCCGAAAGGGAAATGACTTAATGATATAATAATAATAATAATAAACTATAAAGAATTAAGTGACCTATTTTATCAGCAATACATAAATATTTATGCATTTAACAAAAAGCGTGCATTTCCATATGAGAAATCGAATCATTCATTCGAGGAGAGTTTTCACTATTCAGTGCGATGATCCACATGGTTAATTATTCATCCTCATTAGACCTAAATGAGTCTAGAAGCTCCTTTAAGGAAAAGTTGCGAGACGTATTTTTTTTTCTCTTTTTCTGGCTGAATGACCTGTGATTGACTTTAATTATCATGCCTTTCGGGGTATGAAAGGACGTGTAAACACACCTTTCGCGACACACCAGACGTCGATGAGTTATACGAATCGCGTCCTTGCAGTAAAATTACGCACACGCACGTATGCCACACATGCACGTATTACGAACATGCACGTATAATGCACACACACACACGTATAGAGCTGCGAAAGGCCGTCATGGTGTCTTTAGTAATCTGTTACATGCGCGTGTACCTGTCGCGTCCTATTGGATATGCACATGACGTCAGATATGCGTCACATTGCTGTCATTCGTGAATGCGTTATTTTTAAGGACGCGACTTCCGGCGGAGTGGCCGCAGATTCACACCCAATGTTAAAACATTAGGCCTATTGTTTACATTTTTTATGGCTGTTTTAGCCCATCCCAGTTACTTTGTACGCTGAGAAAAAAGATTCTTTCATTTAAAGAAAATTTTCTCTGAATCAAAGAAAAATATTCGTTGCCTCTAAGTCAAGGAAAAGTTTCTTTGATTCGAAGAAATTTTTTTGGTTGAAAGAAATGTTTTTTTGTTTCATAGAAAATTTGTCTTTAATTTACAATGTTTTTCTTTATTTTGAAGCAATTTTTGGTTAAATTAAAAAGATTATGTTGATAAAACGGTTTCTTTACATCAAGACAAATATTTTTCTGAGTGCAGTCTTTCTTTTCGTTTGGAATTATGACGAATTATGTTCATGCATTAGATAAGGGTAATATGAATACTCGTATACAATATATGCAGGCAGTAAAGCGAGTGTAAGGGTAAATGGGAAACTGAGTGACTGTTTCGATATTGTGCAAGGTGTCTATTTCCTGTTTCCAAACCTGAAGAAATGGCCGGGCGGTAAGAGATTTGGGTCGAATGAAGAGGTCATCACCGAAAAAAACGTCCATTTTGAGGGCCTTGATAAAACCTATTATTTGGAAGGAATAAAAAAATTGGAAAAACGCTGGACTAAATGTTTCGAGCTAAAAGAAGATTATGTTGAGAAGTAAATTGCTCATTTGCCGAAAAAAAAATCTTTTAGTCGAAAAGTCACTATTTGTACCGAAATTTCGATCTACGAATGGCCAGGTATTTTATTGTATGAATAGACACTGGCATTAATAAATTTAACTTTATATAATTAAATGTACACAATTTTACAAATTGATGATAATATGTTTGCCTGTTTTCAAACAGGGCCCAACAATGAATTTAATTTTCCTCTTCAAATGTTGGCGGAATGTCAAAGAGCCACAATCAATAAAAATCCCAGTGAAAAAAATAACGTTTATGATAAAAATTTACGCCCTCATGGATCTCCGATTATCGGTATCTTTATAATCACTAAAAATAATGTGAAAAATGAAAACTGGTCGACTGCCAACTTCTAAGATAATAAATAATAAAATTCTCCAATAATGGTAAAATTTATATTTATATCGCACTGTTCTGTGATTTAGGATTGAATTTTTAACTTTTTAAAGTCTTACTTATTCAAATTCTACATTAATAGAATAACATTTTTTCTATATATTATTGTTGTACATTTTAGTAGTATTATTTTATTACATATATAAATGTACGTAGGTACACACTAATTATGATAAATGAAAAATCCTAATCATTTATAAACGATTTCTACGAAATTTTCCATTTAATTTTGGATCTCATTGGGCTGTCTAGTGTCTATAGGACATTTGGAAACCTTCGCGAATTTGATTAAGTTAATTTAATTTTATGATTTAATTTTGAAAAATAAAAGAAGAAATCTATGAGGTATGTTTTGGCAAATGACAAATGTCCCCCTAACTGCAATGCATTTGACCGTGACAAAGTTTCGTATAGATAGTTCAGTTCTGCATTACTGAGGACGGTACAATATGACACACAACAAAAAATCCTGTGTCACTAATGTGTGGCACACAGGAGGATTACTTTTTTAAGCTTTCAGACAGGATATAAGCAAAGAAAAACCATTAATATTTATTTATTGATGGCATAGAGAACAGAAAGTTCATTTCGTAAAAGTTTCAAAGAAATGCTGTGGAAAGTAAATATTAATTTTTGTCCGACCCCCCTTGAAAACGCGCCATTGCATGCACGTGAAGCAGGCGTAATGTGGCCGCTTCCAGCCTTAAACTAAGGAGCGATCCTTCCAGGGGGTAATGGCAAAGTCTCCTGGAATATCGAGGGCGCGAGTTCTCATGCTCACAAGCTATGATGTGATCGCCGGGTCACGGGCTGAATGGTACCAGGGTTAACAAATCCTTGAGCATCCCGGTCTGCCCCCTCAGTAGAGGCGGACAGGCGGGGGTCTCAAAGGAGGTACCTGAACGGGGACTTTGGGACACCAGGTCGAATCCCATAGTACGTAGACCTGCCCCCCTGCAAGCGGGGCTATGCAGAGGGTGTTTCTTATTACCCTAGCTTCTCTTGGGACATTTAAATAAAACAAGAAAAACAAAAGCAATGAGGGACCCGTTCCGGGACCTTCTTCTAACCCACCGCCAGTGGTGGAAGGCTCCTCAGGGTGCAGTCCACCACGAACGGTGCGAACTTCTGGAGTCTTTGCGGCTCTGGTTTACCTACACAATCTGGGGGCACTGAATTAGCCTTTTAATGGCTGAGACGGGAATCCCCATGATACAGATTAATCTGCATCACAGCAAAGGCGAATCGGCGGTTCTGACCAAGCGCTTGTCAGAGGTGCAGACAGGAATTTCCCTAATCCAAGAACCCTGGTTATACAGGGAAAGGATTAGTGGCTTTTCAGGATGTGGCTCTATATATAAGGGGCCACGAGAAAAAGTGCCAAGGGCATGAATAGCCGTCAAGGGTATGGATGCGATCTTGGTGCATAAATTCGGTTCTAGAGATCTCACCGTTATTGAGGCGAGACTCAGGGGCAGTAGCGGAGAAAGGCTAGAGGTGTCCATAGCCTCGGTTTATTTTCCTGGCGATTCCGAGGGACCTCCGCCTCCTAGAAAGGTGGAGGCTCTAATTCGGCACTGTCAGGAGAATAAAATCCCTCTGCTGTTGGGCTGTGATGCAAACTCTGACCACACGGTGTGGGCAAGCACAAACATCAACGACAAGGGGAGAGATTTCCCTTACGAAAATATATGACAGGAAAAAAATTAGAGGCCTGTCATTTTTTCCCTGTAGTTTTTTCGCGACCACAGGAAAACGACAGGAAAAGCGACAGACCAAAATGACTGGCCCTAATTGGCCATAATTTATAATAATATCGTCTGAACATTATAAAGTATCGACGAGTTGCAGATTTATTAATGAACTATTTGAACTTTCCTGTAAAGCTTAAAAAATCAGTAGCTAAAGAAGACTATTATGGGAATTTTCGTGATGAATCACTTTTTGTAACCTGTGTCCAATTCCGAATTCTCTTCCAACACATCAATTGTGGAATGAGTTCGATTTGCCATTTTTTGCGTACAGGCGGCGCATCGATACAAGAACGGGGCAGCCAATGAACGTCGCTTGACCCAAATATCCTGCCCACTCGGGGTAAAAGTGGGGCCCCTCCATCGTGGAAATAAAAGAATCGTTTCGTTTCAAGGTCGGGGAAATAGGCAAGACTTCCCTGTATATATAAATCGCTACTCTGGGGTTATTCAGGTTCCTGATTATGAATCCAAAGTCAAAATTTCGTATTTAAAAATGGTAGATCGAATATGTCGGACCAAAATTGTAAGACAAAACCTATTTGACTAAAAATTAGCACTTAGGGGGTTTTTCCGGTCACGGGATTTTCAGACTAAATACTGCAAAAGTGCTTTTTACAATTTTAATCCGCCATTTTGAATTATAAAAATCATGACTTTGGATTTAAGTCAGTGACTTTACTGGACCCAGAATACACGAACGGATTGGACTCTCCCGGTGCAATGCAGATTCCGATCTCTGCATCCGCCCCGCAATTCCTGATCAAAGCCCGCCGAAGAGGCTGGCTCCTGATTCCCGGTCGCAGATTACACTTCAGTAAGAGAAAGTTCACAGCAGCCCCTACACCAAGCCGGCCAAAAACCCCGGAAATGGTTTGAAGCACTACCAGTGGGCTGTGACTGGCACCAATCTTGTTTTTTTATGGGTTTGTATGGGTTACAGACTTCCACGGTAGAACTAAATGTTCAGTATTAAAGCTTACAATCTTGAATAAATTTGGTTATAAACATTCGATAAAGTAATAAAAATGCCATTTAGATTTGATAAAAAGTGTAAATAATGAACAACAATAATGTTCGAAATATTTTACAAAAAAATTAGCATTATACACAGATATGCTCATATTTGATGCAAATAATTGATAAAAAGAGATATAAAAGTTAAAATTTGCTAATTTCAGGATTAGAAATTAAACGATTAGACCAATCATTTTAAATTTTTTAATCATTCGAAAAACCGCAGGCGCAGAACTTTCGACGCAGTTAGGTTCTCCCGCAGAGTAGATTAAGAAATCACATAATTGTCCAAGAATTAATTACCGAAAGTGTCCGCCATCTTAGATTTTGCGTTTTCGTCCATGGCAAAGCTGTAGGGGACTCAATTTCCAAGAACTTTTGTATGAACAAGTTTTTCTTGCGACGTGTAAATCACGGTCGGGAATGCTTTCAACACAGCGGTATAGGGGAACTCGCGCTGTTGGACACAATATATGTGTTACCGCCAGCCCTATGCATCGCCCCCACTCTTTCTGTTCTCTTAGCATCCGGAGGGGTATCGTAGTTCAAGTAAATCCAACTTAACTAAGATAATACACGCGACGCAATGTATACAATGCAATGTATCTCCCGAGGCATTCGGCCATTTTGAAATTTTGTCGCTTAATGGAAATACTCTCAACTCTGTGGGAAATAAATGGCGAAATTCAGCGCTATCTGTGATCAGCCGGAAAACTGCAGACGCGTGCATGTGTCGGTCTTTGCATATGTATATTCCGCTTCCTCACATGTGTTGAATACTAAAATAACTCAACAGAAAAGGAAGAGTAAAGACAAAATGAAGCAAATAAGAAACGAAAAATAGGAAATTAAAGATAATTATCATCCTATTCTCCTTTTTAAGTTTCTCATTCACTTCATTTTGCCTTTATTTGAAGGATTGCAGTACAGAACTACATAACAAAAAAATGGTAATTTCCACCCACTGCAGACCTATCGACCGTTGCGTTGTAAACAACACAAAAAATTTGCCGCGTACGCGCTTTTTACATCGCCCCACCCCTTGGCGTTGAAAGTTTGCGCCATTGGCGATGGGCAGGAGAACTAATATCGCACCCCTCAATGCCTCTCAGTCCCTGCGCCATGGTCCTAAAAATTCGCTATTTCTCTGTACAGAGTTAACCGAGCCTGCTTACTATTCCTTCGTGGAATCAACCAAAAAGCTGAGCTTTTAAGAAAGATTGTTCAAATTTCAACCAAGGACCTTAATTTTCAAACGAAAAAGATGAAATTTCAACAATAAATGTAATAGATAATATTTCAACAACAAAAAAAGATTATAATTAGAAAATGAAAACAGGAAACAAAAACGAATTCATAACAAAATAATTAAATGTTTGTATTGAATTGTTAAATTTAGAAGTGGGAATATGAATTTTCTACAGAAAAATTAAATTTTCAACTAGAAAATGATTGTACTATCAAAAAAGATTAAATTTTAACCAGAAAGTTGCAATTTTTACTACAAAAGGTGACATTTCTACAGTAAAAGACGATATTTTAAACGAAAAAGATAAGTGTTTGACTAAATAGTTGAATTTTTAATTTAGAAAAATTGTTAGTCGAGAAAAATAAATTTCAATAAATTTGTTGAATTTTCAAGACAAAAAGACGAATTTTCAACAAAACAGTTGAATTTTCAAACAAGAAGTATGACATTTTAAAAAAATTGTTGAATTTTCAAGAAAATATTTTAATTTTGAACGCTATAATAAAATTTTATAATCGAAAATACCATTTATACTGCTTTTGGTCTCTCCCACTTGAAAAAGTGGACGAACAAAAGGACGTAAAAAAGTACGTATAAAAGGACGTTCAAAAGTACTTATGAAAGAATATCAATCACCTTATGTGACGAGAGTCTTTATACACCTTCGGCGAATGAAAGACGCGATATTATCAAAGAGTATCTTGCTTCGACAGAATCAGGACATAAAGGGATCATCAAAACCTACCAAGGCCTCTCTTACAAGATTTTTATTGGTCTAACATGCTGTCAGATGTACGCGAAGTCATCAGACGATGCCCGCAATGCCAAAAAAGCAAATCCATAAGAAATAAGCCGAGAGCTTCGATGATAATCACTGGCACGCAGCTTCGTGCAATGATGTTAACGGACCGCGACTTTTTCAACTGCGCAAGCATTGCGTGTGGAAGGGGAAAACCTCCTTATTGACGTGCTGGAAAAATTCTGACCTCGGATTCGGATTCTACGCAGAAAATAACATCGGAAATGACCTTCAGTTGGCCAACAACAATTGCAATCCATTTTTTGCAGATCTGTGATATTTATATTTGCCTGAATCTGTTCGCAACGAGCGTGAGAGCGGATGCTGCAGTCAGCAAAATAGTAAGATTAGGTTTACCACCTCGGGCCGTCGCACGGTCAAGGGATGCTTGGCGATTGTCACCGCGGAGTAAGATCTTTAAACGCATACATCGGCGATTAGACCACTCTTCTAGTCAGTCTGAATTACAATGTCTTAAGGTAAAGAACCCTCGAGAGAGAGAAAGGACAAATAGAACACTGTTATTGTATAAACGCCAAATACACATGGAGATTTAAGGATACTCATTTATATTATACAGTCGAAACATAACATTTTTTAATTTATTCTTTTATTTTTTTAATGTTAACTTAATCCTATTAACATTTGTCTTGCTGAAAGAAATGCTTTTTTTCATTCAAAGTGCATATATTTATTTTCCTTAAATAAATATTTCTTTAAAAATAAACAGGACTTGCACTTACTTCAGCAAAGTGAAATTCACTTGGTACAAGTAATCCTTTTTTTCAGTGTACATATTGCGAATGTAAACACTCGCCTTTTTCACCAGTAAAAACAAAGATGTTGGATCATTGCAAAAAAACAATGACAGTTACTCTTAACTCACGGTAATATTCTCTGTTTACCCATCATAGCAGGTAATAGCAGACAGATAACATCGGACATGGGTAATATTTATCTTCTAACTACACAAGCGAGTAAAAATACGAAATTACCTGCAACAAAATTTACTCCTAGTTTTTTCTGTTTTTAGTCGTAAAAAATTGAATTTAAAAATTTAATTTTTGGACAAACGACACCCCTAGTGAAAATTTGCGGCCGCATTTGCGGGCGCGTATAAGAAACAGCATTTGCGGCCGAAGTAGGATTATCCTTTTTTCGATTTCCGAATTTGAGTGGAAAAAATAAATCGGATGAATTGAAAATCATTGTTGATGAAAGACGAAGTGCTTGGATAAGAGCTTTGAAACGTGATTTCTCTGAAAGAAAACTTAAAAATGGACGAATTTATTCCAAACATTTTATTTCAGGTAAGTTAGAAACTGTATTTCCAAAGAGTATGTGATGACAGCGTACATCTCTTGCAAAATACCACGACGCAATTTTGCGGCATTTTCAATTGAAAATGCCTTTCTCAACAAATCGAAAAGTCTTATGACTTATCTGTCGCCGGCAGTTGAGGTTATAACCTCAGTTACGGAAAATTTTGATTTTTCGTGATGAATTGCCAAAATGCACACTTTCTAAATTGGCAACAATAATTAAAGAAATGGCTTTTCTATCCGAAAAGTAAAGCTATATCACAATGTTTCGTTTACTTCCGTCTAAAAAATAATAATTTTAGTCCAATTACTATCTAAACAATGCTTCGCACTCCACCAAGTGGTAAAGCCTCATAGATTTTGACGTTACCGATTGAGAGTGACGTCATGTTAGAACACTCTATTAGCATCACTGGGCGGGATTGGTTCAGAGGGGAAGGCCGCCATCTTAGCATGACGAAAACCATATATATATAGATATATATTGTGTATAGTACGAAAGTCATATACATAGATATATATTGTGTAAAGTACGAAAATCATATATACATATATATATTGTGTATCTGCAATCGTACGAAGTACGAAGGATATCGTATGCATTGTTTTTTTTACAAGTTAGCATTTATTTTCGACAAGAGGAAAAATTGTGAATTGTGTAGTACCTCTTTGCAGTAATTATACAGGAAAGAGGAGTAATAAGAAAGGTTGGAAGGTTACGTTGCACATGTAAGTAAAAAATATTTTTTTTCATTAGATAAACCTAAATATATGTTAAATATAAAGAAACGGGTAAAAGCAACTTGTGATAAAGGATTTTTGTACTTAATGAAACCGTGTGACATTATCTTATGAAGGCTTTCAGTTATACATAACCTATCAAACTTAGTGTAGCTTGATAGGTTATGAATAGGTCATGAACTGAGAAGTTCTTACTTGCTTTCATTGAGATTTGTTTATTATCTTATGCTATAATATTTCAAAGGTTTCCGAAGAATCCAGTTGAAAAACAGGAATGGGCGGATAGTATGTGTTTAATTATGTGTAATGTTTTTTAATTGTTCATTAAAAAAGATTGTGTTCGCCGGATGCAGGAAAAGTCAATGAAAAACTCATTACTTAAAGAAAAAAATTTTTTTTTCAAAAAATTTTTCACTTAATTTTTTTCAACAATTTTTTTTACAAACATTTTTTTTCAAACATTTTTCTTCCAAAATTTTTTTTCAGACATTTTTGTTCAAAACCTTTTTTTCAAAAAAATTTGCTCACAAAGTTTAAAAATCTTCTCTTTTAAGATTAGTATTTTCCGTTAACTCCTCCTAACACAACTTTTACGGACGGGCGTTGCAAAAAATGGCGTGTTATACACGTGCGCATAGGTGATTGCTAACTCGTGTGATTGCACCATTCACCTGCGACTTATGCTGCAAAATTCACACTCGCACACAATCACCTACTTTGCGCACTTGTATCGCAAATAACTATTCTATCTTCATTTGAACCACTGAACCGCGTTGATGCCTGTAATAACGATATTTGATATTTTGTTCAACAGGCTTGCCAACTCTTCATGTCTGTAGCCGTAGAACAAACAGGAATAGATTATCACGTCGTTCTTGCACAAAATGCACTACAACAGTGTTTGGACCAGACTGAACTCCAGTCAGAATTCATTTGCGCATTGGTAAAGCAGACAAGTCGTCACACCCAACAGCGTTTAGGTGTACAGGTAAAACAGGCCGCCAGACTAGTGTCGTTGGGTTCGGCGCGCGTTGTAAGTCCTGCTTATTGCTTAACAAACAATTAACACCACTGTACCATTTTAAGATACTGATATTCCAAATCATTACCAATGCATTAAAAATGGTACTCTGGATTACTTGATCAAGTATTCTGTAAAAACTATTTTCTGGTCAGTTTTTTGTACTCATCTTTTAAAGCAGATTCCCAAAAGGGTCAGTAAGTAAAGGATTCTGGGCCCATGACCGATTGGATCCTTAATATCAGCAATATATTGGGGAATATTAGTAGAATTATTGTACGCAACCTGGACTTTAAAAAATAATACTTTAGAATCATGTAAAAAAAATATATTTTTTTATTTCATTTTTTACGAATCCACTAAAGATATTTCTATGTTTATTTCCTCATATGAAAATTCTCTTCAAGCACTATAATAGTATATTGAGCTCTGACGAGTTGGAAGTCCCTGTCCACACGCAAATCACATGCAAATTTTCATAATAGATCTGTGGAAATTCGATTGAATCGTATGTATAATAAAGGGTGTAAAATAGTAATTTTACATTCATTTATTCGTTTGGAAATCAAAAAATCTCGAGTCAGCTGGATTGAGATCGGAGACAGGGATTTCTTTTTGCCTGTCAAGACGGCGTTATAGACACCTTAGTTTACCGCGAGCGCATTATGAATATACCTGTAATCTCCCCCTATTATAAGCCTAATCTCTTCTTTATTTTCTTCCATAATTTCTTTCATCTCCTCTGATTTCTCCTGCATATCCCCGTTCAGATAATGCACCACTATCATCCACTTCTCTCCTCCCAAACTTACTTCTTCTACTATTATTCCTCCTTTTTGCTCTTTCCTCCCTTTCCTATCCTTCCCTGTTATACATTCGTTCCTTACTCCCATTACTATTCCTCCCATTGCTCTGCCTTCTTTATTTTTTATTTTTGCATTTTGAACTTGCCAATTGTAACCTTTTGGCAACCTTCCCCTTACTCTTTCTTATCCCTTTTCATCTATACACGTCTCCATCATTACTACACATCCCATTGTGCCAAATTTCTCAGAAATTCCATATACTTTCTCTCCAATCCTGCTATATTCCAGTAAAATATCCTCCATCCTTTCCTTCTTTCTTTTCTCGTCTCTTTTTGTTTCTTACTATTTCTTATTTTCCTATCTCCCGTTTCTTTTTCTCCTACTTGCTCAGCACTACTAACTGTTCTCTTTCTTCGTCCCACTCCCACCATACACCTTCTATCTGTATTCTGCCATACTTAACCCACGTTCTTTTTCCCGTACGTCTTTCCTCTTTCGCTATTTGCCTTAACTTATACTGCATATTCATTCTACCCATATCAAATCATCCTCTATTCTCTCCGTGTTTCCATATAACAACCTATTCTTTTTCATCACTTCCCTCTTATGTTCCCATTCCTTCAGATTCACTAGTACCATTTTTTCTCCTCTTCACGTTTCCTTTCCTACACTTCGCATTTCCTCTATCTCTACTGTAGCATCTATCCTCTGTAGCACATCCTTCACTCCTTCCCTTCTAATCTCATACCCTTTATCGCTATGTTTTACTTTCTTTCATCTCTTTCTTTCCTTTCTCATTTTCTTTCTACTTCCCATAGCCTTTCCTTCTCAATATTCCCACTCTTCCCTTCACCCAACTCCCGGTATGATTTTTCAATCTTCACTATCCTATCTTCAAACTGTGCTACCTTTTTATTATGCTTATCGTGGTTTTCTAATCTTTGCTCTAAAGTCTGCATCCTTTTTTCCAAATTCTCTCCAACTCCTTCCCATTTTCGCATCTCTTTTGTAAGTGCGGCCATTTCTTTCCTAATCTCTTGTTTTATTTCCTCTCCTCTTTCTTCCTGCCTTTTTTCGTTTATCTGTATTACCTCTATCATCAATTCCCGCAATTCTTCTAGCTTTAACTTTTCAACTTCTATTGGCCCTCTATGTTCAACTTTGTCTTTGTCTTCCTCCTTGTCTTTTCAAGTCTCGACGCATGCACTTTTTATTAATTTTTTTTCTAATTGACCTTGACCACGCATTCATATGAATTCACACGGATTCAAGTTGCGCTGTCTCAATTCATCTAAATGCGTCTCAATGCGTTTGAAAGAATCAGAAAACGGGGCTCACGCGCATTACAAATATGTTAATTCGCCCCAATCCGTATCAATTCTTTCTTTTTTGCTGGGTGGTTACTGTGCCTCGCCATTGGAATAGTCCGTGGCACAAACAAGAAGAGAATCTCCCTTAATTTTCACACTTGCGGCCTGACAACCGTATAAAAATCATATCTGCTTTTGGGATCCGCTGCGCTGCAATACGCCATCTATTTTTTCAATGTGGTCAAAATGTGAACTCGCGAAACCAGGTAGAATTTTTAAGATGCATTTTAATTTGTGCTTAAAACCAATTTTGTTATTGTTTTGCATAGTATAAAACGATTAGTGATTGAAAACAATTAACATTCATCGGAAACCAAGTGTTACATGTGGAATTTTCATCGTATACAGTGAAAAAACACGTTTTATGTTAAAACTATTTTTGTCAAAGAAACAATTATATTAGTATGTTATATAAGTTTCAACACATTATAAGCTTTAATTAACTTATATTAACACAAAAATAAACTTGAAATCAATTTTTATCAATTTATACGTGAAATATTTACTATCTAAAAAATTCTAACCTAAATTTTAGGTTAGAACTAGTATTTCATTTTTGAACGCCTATAATTCATATTTTTTGCATATTTGGAATGATTTTTTTTGCTATATGCAACTATTAAAGTTTATTATAGATTATAGTGTGTTAAAACTTACATCACATAATACAGTAATTGTTTTCATCGCAAAAACAGTTTTAACAAGAGATGTGTTTTTTCACTGACACTAGCGCACCCAAGACTTCAGATGCCAATATTTAAGTAACCATTTTTTTAATATGAAGTATTGCAATAACGAAATATAAAAAGATTTCAACGATTTCACCGATTACCATAAAATTTCAGAAACAGAGTCGGTTGGCGTCAACTTCAATCATTTCCCAACCCTAAGTACGACTTTTTTTTTTGCTTGGCTCAAAATAACCGGGGGGGCATCCCCGAAACACGTACAAAAGAGAAACTGTATGTGCAAATACTTTTGGGTTGAACTTATGGCATTTTCATACCTCTACCTAGTGATAGACGTTTACCACCTTGCTCGTGCTCGAACATAAGCAAGACCGAGCATGCTCGGTCATGACCGAGCAGAGCGAGCAAGAGCGGTCATTATTTAATTTTAAGCAAAGACAAAATTTCCCTCTTTTTAAATTGGCGGAAAAAAATAACATGGGATGGTCGGTAATACGTGACGTCATAATGTACTACAGCAACTTAAGCTTGTTCCAAATTTGCTGCTCTCAGAGCTTTTAAAAATGGAGGTTATTGTACGAATCCGTACGGAGCATTTGATTGGTTCACTAAAAACCGTACTTACTGAAAGTAGTCGAAAATTATAGAAAAAATTTTCCAGATATCAGAAAGGAAACATTGTCTTCGGCCAAAAAATAATATTTTGTGATGAGCGTTGTAAATAGACTGCATATAAAATGGATTTAGATTATATTTCATTATAGCATTTGAAAGTCTTATGAATATCAATCTGACATACTGGAAGATACAACAAATATATTTACAAAAATAATTGTATGTGTAATAGTTCATATTATTCATCCACATTTTTTAACAGAAAACTGGTTGAACGAATAGAAATTGTTTAAACAATGACACGACGTCTTTACCAGAATTTTATACTCTTTGAAATCATTCAATATTATTTTTAATTCAGAGTACGCGATTTAAAAAATATTGTTGTAAAAATAATTGTTTACACAAATTATAATTGTACAAACAATTAAAGAATGGTTAATATATTCTTTCTATACACTATACAGACAAAAGAATAATTATATGTATTTTATTTTATTTCATTTTTTTGAAGTTATCGAAAAAAACTGCATAAGCAAATAAAAATTTATTAAACAAATATAAATTTATCAAGCATTAAAAGATATGTATTAAAATTATATATTTATTCAACAAAAAGTAGCATAGGATACCAATTCGAAAAAAACTGGACATCTCTGGGTCAATTTTCAGAAATTTTAGGAATCAAAAATAAGTAATTGTTTAAATAATTACATAATGTTTTTAAAAAAAATGTAATACTCCAATAAATTATAAACTATTACATTTTAATCAGAAAATACGATTATATTTTACATTTTTTGGGAATAGACAATTGTTTATATGAGTTACATTTTTTTAAACAATTAAAAATTGTTGAGAAAGTCATGGGAAATATTCAAATTATCCATTAGTAACTAGTTGTATGAAAAAGACGACGGAAATTGCTAACAAGCAACAATAATACGTAAAGATGTAGTTTTTTGATATTCGGGTCATATTTGGGGCGCTGTGGGGGAGAGGTAAGGGTGGGTTAAAAATAAAAGTTATGAGAATGGTTTTATCTCAAGGAATTTTGCGACTACCTCATAAAATCTGAGGAGGAATGTCCATCAATCACTGCCGAAGAGGTGAAAAAAGCACTTAGAGGCACAAAGAACCTATAATAGACGCATATTTTTTAAACTTGATTAATTTTTTTGCAATTTTTTCAAACAGAAATACAGAATTGAGTAAAGAAATAGTGGCCTGTACAAAATGAAATTAATTTCAGAAAAACCACGTACTAAATGTTCTAATTCTATTTGTGGAAATTGCAAAAAAGATCATGTGGCGGACCGATCCCGGCCCATAGAAGTCACCGAAACGGACGATTTGTTAAGTTTTTGAGAGCTACCTATGTTAGGTAGGCAACCCTCTATACCGCTGCTCTCCCGGGGTTGCAACCTTGCTTCCACTTCTTAAAAGTAAGCTGGGGGTAAATACTACAAATGTTCCAAGTCTGAATGCTTTAGAATAAAATGCTAGGTATTTTGACTAACCGCCGTACTAATATAAACAACTTCTGATACAATACTGACTATCCGAGCATTTAGGCCGTCAACGGACGCTTAGGGGGGAGGGGGGTATAGAAACATTTAAACGTGAAGCGGCCGAAGACCGGGCGGCCCAGGATCAGGAGATAGTTTTAAAAAAATGTCATTCTCAGAGTTTTGGAAAAATGTCTAATATTAATTTTGTTTCTAATCTGCGAAATATAGCCAATAAGAAAGATGAGAAAGATTTCGGTCACATGTCCGTTCGCGCGTTTGTAGCGGCGTCCTCTTTGCCCGTGAGGTGAAGTTAGAGATTTGAGGGATGAGTAAGTAGGGGAAGTGAGGGGGGAAGTATAGGAACAGAAGCAGTGGTTGGGATGAGAGGTGAAGTGAAGGAAGAAGTAAAGGGATGGCTAGTGCGGGGCGAGTGCGGGGAGCGGAATTATGGAAGGAGGAATGCTAAAGGAGGGGGAGTAGGAGTGGGCAGTTTTGGGATGGGGAGATTTAAATGACCTAATTAACGTTTGAATAAGCTACAAACCCCCTTATTTTAGCATGCCAGGAAGGCGAATCGACCATCAGGCAGTATTAAAATTTCCTTAGAATATACCCTGTTTTCCAAAATTTACATCTTCAAATTTAAGAACAGAAGTTTTTAACGAATTTTAATTGTTTTTTGTTATTTCTTAGTCCATCAATTTACAGCAATTAAATGTTTCAATAATAAATCATCTACTCTTTACACTAGCGAAAGAAAATGTGGTTTAGATACTTAAATTCAGAAAAAATAAAAAAATAAATTAGTAATATTTTAACCCTCTGCTTACGCACAGGGGATTTTAAGGCACACACGATTGTTCCAACTGAAATGTCTCGTCTTTGGAAAAATATGGAAGTTCGGTTCCCCCTTCTAAAAAATCTAGATGGTAATAGGGTCAAATAATGGATATACAGGTGATTCAACTGTTCCAACTTAGTAGACGAAACTTTGTTTCACTAAAACGGGAAGCTGGGTCACCAAAGATTATCATAGAGTGAGTCACCATCGGATGCGCTGCTTTTACTTGTCGTTGTAATAACTTTTTCCCTGTTGAATCTTTAATTATTCTGATTCAAGTCACATAAATGCGTACGACTGACGAACTCAATGAACACTGTCTTAGCATAAATATATACTTGACTGGGTGCTTAGTTTATATTTAAAATAGGTTTTTAATCTTTTTAACATTAAAAAATGGTTCTAGGTTAACGAATAAATTTAATTTTTTGATTTAATAGAATAAATTCATAAATTCTCAGAGGATTTATTTTTCGGTTATACTCTCGATAATATTCTCGTTGTCCCGGGGAGCGAAGACGACTTCTAAGCGGGCCCTTATCGACTTCGCAGGTATCACCCCAGGACTACGGGGTTTGAGAGATTTTCGGATCGCTATCGCGCAACGAAACCGGAAATGTCTGGAGAGGTCTCGCCTTAGCGAACACAAAGTAAGTGTTCGACCAAAAGAGCGACAGACAGATCTCTGTGACGAAGAGAGGCCATATCTCGCTCCTCAACAACTTTCAAGGAAACAGGAGGCCCTGCAGCGCATTTACGACCAGCAACGTCCATCCACGTCTACCAGAAGGTTAAAGGAGCAGAGCCTTGAACCGAGCCTTTTTAAGCGCCCGAGATCGGTCATTGTCCGCCCTTCTTCTTCGTGCGTTTCGACCACCCGGCCAAAGCATTGAGAGGCCCTATTTTCGGCATCGCTTCGGGTTTTCCCCCTTTTTTGTCAAGATCGTTCATAATTATTACTCGTTTGTAGTTTTTTACGAATCATATTCAATGGAGAAGTTACCGACATTAATGTATTCAATAATTAAAAATTAATTGTTCTAGCGATTTTTAATCAAGAAAAACTTTTTCCTTCACATTTTGTCGCAAGTCATTATCATTAACCTCGCAACCATTTAGCTAATGGGGCAATATAATCAATTCAAGTTGTAGTTAGTTGTTTCAACAGTTTTTTTATTATTGGATTATATCTTTGACTAGAATAAGGCTCGAACTTATACAATTTTAGCGTTGCAAGTCTCTTTACTACCAAAGCATAAAACTAGTGGTAATACATACTGTGGAACGCATGCGTTAACACGCGTCAGCGATGTTATAAAATTTTGTACGTCCATACTATTATATCATTAAGCCGTTTCCCTTTCGGGGTAGGCGTGAATTGCTCGGTGGTAAAGTAGTGATGTGTAGATGGGTATGTTTCATTTTTTTATCTCGTATCCGAGACCTAGCTACAAGTTCGTGACTTTTTCACGGATAAATTTTTTCCGTGTGCAGAATTTTTCACCTGGGGATTGTATTGGTGTTAGGGGTTGGGGTGAAGAGGGGTTATAAAGACCACGTGACCACATGGTCGCCATGTTGTCAGAGGGTCGAGAGAATCGGCGGAGACGCACGATGATACCCGAACTTCGCCATGTGGACTTCTCTTTATGGAGAATAGCGATCAATACTCGACATGCAGAACCAAGAGAGCACAAAGTTACGCAAGCAGCATTTGGGGGATCATCAATATGTCCTTATCTCGCGACCACTCAGACGATTACGATTCCAAGATCTTCTTCATGTGCCGAAACTTTGCAGTGCGGAAACACGTATAGGCACTGCTAGAATTTTCCTGTATCCAAAGAAATTGTAAAAAGGTATAGTGGGGTGATGATAAAGGGATCAAACGCGGCAGATAAGGAGTAAAAAAAAGGATTATCAGTGATATAGGAAAAGAGAAAAAAAGAACAGACCGCGTTCGAGCAAGCAAGCAGTTGAGCTTTACTACTTCATCATGCTTTTGCGACTGCCGATCTATGTATCCCACTTACACAAGACTTTCATTCGCACTTGCTTGAGAATCTGCGCACAACTCAAGATTCTGTGTTAAACTGTTAGAAATATTATGAAAGTTGCGTAGCTATTCTATTAGAAAAGTAACCAAAAAATCGATGAAATTTCCGATATTTCTACGTAACCCTATCTTAAAGTTACGCCGGAGTTCACCGGCGGCGCAGTACTGGCCCAGTACTGGTCTAAAAAGCAAAACTTTACATGAAAAAAAAATTTCAGATGCTCATTAAAAATGACATTTTATGACATTATCAAAAGTTGTGAAATGGTCTAAAACGTGAAAAAACAAAATATTACACAAAGAAAAATTGTAATCGATTCAAATTATTTATTTAAAAATTATTTTATTTATATTCCCGTTAACGGTTGATTTATTTTACATCTATTTGATGTCGTAAAATAAAAAAAATTATTGAGAAAAAAAGAGTTGAAAAATTGTTGTTTTAACTTTTTTGAGCTGCGGCTTATCAGGATGGTTTTTTCATTGATTTTCCATTCTTTAGATATAGATTAACGGTTAAGACTACCAAATGCGAGAGAGAGATTTAGATATAGATGTAGATTCGAAACCGAGCAGCATTAGAAATTTTATTTTTAATATTATTATTATTATATCATTAAGCCGTTTCCCTTTCGGGGTAGGCGTGAATTGCTCGGTTGGAAAGTAGTGAGAAGAAGTGAACTGCAATGTTGACGAAACGTCGGCAAGTTTCATAGTTTTGCACACGATTGAAACCCGAAAAAGCTTCAAATTTTAATTTATCATAATGAATCATCGTGAAAGTATTAAATCTATTATCAATCAGGAATCTTGTTCACAATATTTAGTGCCCTTGCAAAAATTGTATACACCAAACAAACGTGCGGAGTACCGATAGAGGTACTCATGTCTGTGGAGAGTTGGACAGTTGGATAGAGAAAGACATAAACCCAATGGGAAATTACAGAATTGGGCAGATTCTTAAAACAGGTGCGGCAGCGCGCCAAGAGCAATGTTCCAACACTTAGCTAGCCAATCCTGGCGTAGTACGGATATTGACACTGGATCTGCCCTGTGCCTAATCGAAATTCCAATATCGGCAGATCAGTATCGTCTCAGTACGGATTCCGTGCAGTATTGAAAAAAAGTCAGCCCTCGTTCTGCGGGATTGTGCCAACTTCAAGCCCAATGGTGACACGACAATGGCACAGTCTAGACAATAAAACTGACTGTAACAAATAGTAAACCACTATTGTGAAACGATCTTGTGCCGAGCCCGGGCGGAGTAATGGCACGAAACTGGTGTTATAATCATTTTAACAAATACGATCTAAAATTGTTGACCCCTATTCAAACTCAGCACATATTCCATTCAAATGAATGTGTCCTTGATGTGGCACTTAAGTTTCAAAGCACGTACTTTGGCTTTGGCATCTTAATATAAATCGAATCGTTAAAAGTTTTTTAATTATTATTGGAGCCTAATGTGCACCTTTCGATATTTTTATTCAGTACTTTTTTAAATCATTAATCACTGCACCACTTATCTGATAATTTTACGTTGTCAACATTCCTTTCCGTTTATGAAGTTGAGATGAGAAATATCATTTTATAAATCCCTAATTAGGATTTCATCTGTTCAACTATATAATAATTAAAATAACACCTATTGTTCAAGAATAGATGTTATTTTAAAATGTGTTGAATGTTCTTCCTTTTTTTAATGTTCCTTCTAAATCAGGGATTCAAATAGATGAATTTTTTAAATATTTCTCATAAAAAAAAAATTTTTGATATGAAATTAAGCTTTTAATGAATTTAATTCAATTTTTCCTTAATCTCATTTTTAACATTTTGAATAATAACTAACTTTTCTAATGAAATAGGTTAAGATTATTCACTTTTCAATATTTCAGCTTTCTCATTATTATTATTTTTTATTATTATATCATTAAGCCGTTTCCCTTTCGGGGTAGGCGTGAATTGCTCGGTGGTAAAGTAGTGCGCGAAAACGAATTCAGGTTAGGTTTGGTGTATTCGATTTGCTGCCATTATCGAATTGGACCTTTAAATTCAATTCTCCAATGCGTTAGCCTCTATTCGGCCGACTTTATTTGATGAAATGAAGGAAAATTGTAAGTTTTTCAGGGTAGCAATGAGTATAATTATGAAAAATAAAGTTTTGCAAATACATTCGTGCGGTTTGGGCGAGTGATATTAATTATTTAACTGAACGGAGTGATATTAACCAAACTTTGACTCCAAATCGGCAATCCATATGACTTGACAGACTCAATTCTGCAAGGTGTAGGGCGATGAACGCGGTGGGTTACCAACTGTCGGCAATGAAGTTACCTGTTACTCACCGCGTCCATCGCCCTACACCTTGAAGAATTGAGTCTGTCAAATCATGTGTATTGCTGAATTGGAGTCAATATTTGGTTAATATCACTCCGTTCAGTTAAATAATTAATATCGCTCGCCCAAACCGCACGAATGTATTTAGGCAACTTTATTTTTTATAGTTATACTCATTGCTACCCGGAAAAACTTAGAATTTCCCCTCACTTCATAAAATAAACTCGGCCGAATAGAGCCTAATGCATTGCAGAATTGAATTGAGAGGTCCAATTCGATAATTGCAGCAAATCGAATACACCAAAAAACCTAACCTGAACTCGTTTCCGCGTTATATCTATTCAACTTTTTTTACTGGGGAATAATGATTAAAATTGTAGACCAAACTACGGAGAAGAGGTTAATAAAAAAATGCAAATAAAAAAATTCTAATTATTGAAGTATAGATTATTCTTAAAGTACCTCAACTTACACACGAAAAAAAATTTCTTGAGGCGAACGAGTGAATCTAGAATATATTAAACTCAAAGAAAGTGTCCGCTTAGATTAGTTCAAACCTAGGGGTTAATTACTCGTGAAGTCAGGTGTACAACTTTCCTGAAGTCACTGGCGTGATGTCACTTGAATTCACATGGAGTCACTGCAATGACTTGAAGTCAGTGTACATTCCATCTGCCGAGTTGTGAACCCCTCGCGTGAAACGTTTAGTTAGTTTGAGTTAAACATTTAGTTACTTTATATCCCTAATAGCACGGAACGTTCCAGGAACGTTCCGCGGGCACCTTCGGAACGTTCCAGCGGAATGTTCCAGGAACGTTCCAAACAAAAATTACCGTTATTGTTATTATTATCAATAAATAACGCGTAGACCGTAAGTGATATGTCAAATTCGATGTCAGTTTATGATATGGATATCATATTATAGATAGTATATGCGGTACTCAAAACTCAAAAATGACGATTCTGAAGCCATTCCGGTGGTTTACCCGGGAGGTCGGCAGTTTTCAGAATCGATTGGTCGAAAGAATCCGAGGACCCAAATGGTCGATTTCGAAGCCATTCCGGCGGTTTATCCGGGAGGTCGGCAGTTTTCGAAATCGATCGGTCAAGAGAAAGGTATAAGTTGTGACAAACTGAGCGAAGTCGCGGAGTTCAGACAAAATTATTATACGAAGGACCAAGAATTTAATTCAGTGGACACAGTTACTGACGAAAACGAAACAGATGTTTTCTTGAAGGTCACTCCTGATTCCATAAACGAACAACCTTGTACCCTTACCTCTCGAAACATAGTAGATTTTGAAGAAGAAAAATTTAATATTTTTTCTCAAAATAAATCGGCTTGTTGAATAAAGGACATTATTTATCAGAAATGTCATAATTGTAAATTCAAGCAACAATTTATTATGGACAGTAAAATGGAAGTTGTCCTCCCCCATCACCGGTGTTATCCTCTAGAAGAAATCGAATCTGCCCCAGATAATACAGAAGAATCGCCCCTTTTAAATGAGACCCATTTACCATCGATAAATGCCTCACAGGAGCCTTTCGACAAGGGTAAACTATTCTCCCCAAATTCGGTGATGCCATGCTTAAAAGTTTGCAGGGATAAACTGTACATGAGAAACGATCATCTAGTGCAGTTTATCCCTGCAAATTGCAAGCTTACGACTGAAACGAATAGGGAGTTAATAGAAGGAAATCGGTTTAAATATGAAGATTTAAAGCGTGAGTCTGCCGGGGACCTTCAAGTAGGAAATGTGCTTGTTTATAAATATGATTATCAATGTGTTTTTAATTTGATCATTTGAGAAACATTCGATTCAAAACCATTCATTACGCACGTTTCAAAAGCTCTTCGACGATTAAAAAACGCGATGGACTATTTAAAAATACGTTCTGTTAGTATCTCGCGTATAGGCAACGGTATGAATAAAATAAAATGTGATTCTATTGAACACGAATTAAGACAAATATTCGGATAGAGAGATTATGAAATAACAATTTCCTACGGTGAAATAGAAATACCACGGGAAGAGGATCGCCCCCAAAATGATTGCAGAGTATCACTCGACGGTCGTGGGTGGGCATAATCTACAAGAACAAGTTAGGGAATACGTTAAAAATTGCGACGAGTGTAAAAAAGCGAAACTGGTGCGAATAAATACTAAACAGCCAATGAAAATAACGGATACTCCGACTCAAGCCTTCGATAAAGTCGAAATCGATATTGTAGGTCCTTTACCTACTACGGAAAAAGGGAATAAATATAATCTTCTTGTTCAGTTGATGCAAGCGTCTTTTGGTCTTTTGATCCATCGTCGGTTTGAGCCTTCGATTTGAATCAGCGAGAAATTTTTATCGAAACATGATCGGTTTAGCCGATTTTACCGAAAGTGGGGTCAATTTAGACCGCGGCAAGATCGTTCGAGCTGATAGTGGGAGAAGGGGGAAGGGTGTGGGTAGTCTGCCTATAGTGGCTCCTTACTACTGTTGTTCCAATATAATGTTGCAGTTTTTACTTCAAATGACATGAGTTTTTTACCATAGTCTTGCATATTCGTAAGAAACTCTTCTTCCAGTCAGAAGCCAGCTAAAAATAAGGAATTTATTGAATTTTTGTTACATTTAATACTCGAATTTAGTATAAATTTGTTTTAACAAGTTAGAACACAAAGTAACCAAGTGCTTCTAATAAAACCAGAAGCATTTTTATATTTAAACTGATTTCGAGTTCGGAGGGGTTGCTCGTAGCAGTACTACCCATCACTATCACTGAATTTTTTTGGGCAAAATACTTTACGCCTTCACGCTGTTGACCCACAGTGGTACAGCTGTAGCACCAACAGGATTGAAAGAGTAGCGCCTAATTACGTGGGATAGCGGGATGCCCACTCCACGAATGGGCCTCGCTGAGTTTCGCGGTTTGTGTTGCCGCAGCGTTCCGAGTACGTGGGAAAGAAACTACTCTCACGTTTCGCACTGATGCTCACTTAAATGTGGTGTCGCTGCTACCGGCGCCCATTTTTGTGCACTAGATTTAAAAATATTGTAGGCTAACTGAAAATAGAAAATCTCTATTTTTTATTTAAAAAAAAAGAAATAATTAGTAGGACTACGCATTTGTTGCAAAGTTTTTTTTCAAAATTAACTACTCAACATGAAGAATGCACAGTGTCGCCTACGGTTCTATGGTTCAGCTTGGCAGTGCAGCAGCAATGTATTACCTAAACTTTGCAAACATGATCTACTCCTTGGTTAAAGCTTGAGGCTTGCCTGACGTCACAACAACCACCTTATCTGAATCTTATTGCATTTTGATTATTGTCATAAGCAAGTAGAAGGAGTACCGAGGAGCACATTAGGAAAAGAGTAGAACCTTCGGATTGACTGGTGTCTATTGAATTCATACCTAAAGTCGTCGCCAAACTCAAACTTTATTTTTTTTTTTTATAATAGATTTAATGCTTTCACGATGATTCATTACGATAAATTTAACTAAAAAATGTAAAGCTTTTTCGGGTTTCAATCGTGTGCAAAACTACGAATCTTGCCGACGTTTCGTGAACATTGCAGTTCACTTCTAATTCCTGCACAGGAACCGTCAAGATTACCTGTACAGGTTTGTGTGCAGTTTCCTGTACAGGAACATGTGCAGGATCATCCGAGGTTCCTGTACAGGAATTTTCAGCTGGGGAGGCGCTTCTAAAAGTGAAGTTTTTGAAAAGGGAAGCATCGAGGGGCGGAGCTAGTATGCTGATAATTAAGGGGGAAATATGGGCTATCCGAAGGGCTCAGTAGCTTTTTTAATTTAACGCTGGTTTTCCTACAGGACGGTCGCAAAATGAGTCTAGCGTCACCGGTGACCCATGATGTGCTTCACAAGTTGAACTGTGAACAACAAATTTTAAGTGAATTTTTCAATTGAATATTGTTTATTTACTTCATTTATAAGTGTTATAGTGAGAAAAAAAATTGATTGGAAAATAAAGAGTCCAGGCTACTTTGGAGCAGGTAAGAACACAGTGTCTCTATTACTGTTAGCTAAAACGTTCTAAAATGCACTTAAATATATTTTATTATGAAATGAAAAGTGTATTAATACTTTCCTGTTTTTTCAATAGCAAGAATGGCAGACAGAGATGATGCTGAAATTGTAAGACTTCTCCAGGACGAAGTATTAGATGAAAATGACTTCACGCGCCGCGGGCACATCTGATTTTGTGTATGACAACAACGAAATGTTGGTTTCGTATGTTTAAAAAATATATATAGTCCTGGTCTTGTCATCCCTCAATCAATCTCCTACGATCGATGAAGAAACTGGTAAACCTATAGTGGTTCTTGATTACAACAGGTCAAAGGGTGGCACGGATATGTTTGACCAGTTTTGTCATCGATACTCGACTACGAGCAAGACGGTACGATGGCCTCTGCGAATATATTACGGAATGCTTGACCAGTCGGGCGTAAATAGTTGTGCTCTGCATAATTTCAATTATGTAAACACAAAACTCCCCCACCGTCAGTTCCTAATTCAATTAAGTGCAGGCTTAATAGAACCTGATCTTCGTCAGCGACTGACGAATGTTACTTTACAAAAAAGCTTGAGTTCTTGCATTATTTCAATGCTAGGAATTGAAGGTCCTCTGACAGAGAGAAGAAGCGAGAAAATATCAAAGCGAAGTGCGCTGTCACTTTTGTGAGTCCACTTTAGACAGAAAAACATCTACGGCGTGCGTCGTTTGCCAGCTCCCAATATGCCCGGAACACCGTCGCCCAGTGTGCGTTCCTTGTGCAGATGAGTAATTAGGATACGTAGTTTGTATTTTTCAGTATCAATTTTTTTACAATTTAGTTCATAAGATGTACACTCTGAATATAACTCCGTTTTATATCCCAGAGGTAGACCGCCGAAAGAATGGTTAGAATCTGTGAATGAGACATCAATTCAAAGAGACATAAGAAGCCATAGAAACACGAGAGCTTGCATGAAAAAATGCATGGACGTGCAGGAAGCTAGTGAATATAATGTATCTCGTAAATGGAATGAGATACGCCAAAACAGACATTTTTGAATTCAACTCCAGAATAGTACATTAATATATAATTTACAATTATAAAATATATATGAGAAAACTCATCAATTAAAACGGGCTAATAATTTGAAGAAAATTTTAAAAGAGGATTCGGGTTGGTGGCGGCCATCTACTGCAAGTCACTCTGCCCACCCTGTAGGTGACTAATACAATAGGACCATTATATGACCGTCGCATCACTCTGATTACCGCTTAGGTGCCGAAATCAACACAGTCACTGAAACGGGACTGGCGGCCCAGTGCCGTTCGCCAGTACAGTTTCATCGGCAGGCGGGCTCATAATTGTACGGTCCACCCCTCCTATCGTGCAAGCAACTACCTTCAAAACTAAAAAGAGGCTAATAAGACGCGTAAATCATGCCTGGATTACATAAAATTATATAAGTTATGTAAGATTCGAACACCAGGTTATAATTTTTTTACACACAAATAGTAAGCGTCAGAAATTTGAGGTTACAAAGGCAGAACATTAAGTGAAAGTAATCTATACTTGTAACATTGAATCTTATATTAAAGATGTAAAATTAAATAGATTTATTAAACGAACAATGTAGTACCCGAATCAAATTTCTTTTGACGTATTATACACACTGAAGTAAAAAAGTGATGTAATTTCACTGTCTTGTTTTTTAATTTGGAAATTCCTTGGTTGCATAAATTACTTTTGAGGTACATACCACACAACAATCTCAATGTTCACAGGCAGAAATTGGTTTTAAGAATCAATAATCATTTATATCGTATTATGGAGTAGACATTTGTGTCAATATGCTACTGGCTGCAATACACCGGTCTGTGGTTACGCCACGTTTGACAACGGCGCCGGGCGGCCGGTGATTCACAATAATAAACACAAAAGTACACAGGCTCAAGCATGCGCTTAAGGTATAGAGCATTTTACCTACTATCGAAAGTTTATTTGCGCATGTGCGGCTGCCTTGGGGCTACTCATGGTCTACAGTGATCGTTAAAGCACTGTCACACGATTGCAGATCAGCAAATTATATGCAGAAAGCCCACAAGAGCGAAAAGGACCAGGGTTGCGTACGTAATATACCTTAGGTAATTTACCTAGTTTTTTACATGTAAATTACCTACGTAATTTACGTCCCCGGCTGTCTCCCGTCGCTGGTGCTGATTTGGACTGCAACATGACTACATCACCTACTTGGTACTTGGGAGGCTCGAATCTCTTTGCATCAAAAGATTTCTTCTGCCTCTTTTGTTCTTCTTCAGTATTGCTTTTGGCCTTATCACGAATTTCCTGTAGATCAACCTGATACAAAGTTTCCTGAATCGCAGATAATAATGCCGCATCGGCCATACTGCGTGGCTGAAATCCACATAAAAGCTTTGCTGGGGTACTTCATGTGGTCCGGTTCGTGGTATTGTTGAGAGCACTCTGAACCTTCTTCACATTCTGATCCCAAGTGTCTTCCGCTTCAGCTGCACAGGTAGTTGCCAAAGAGTTGAGTACAGTTCGGTTAACCCTTTCACACTGGCCATTAGCTCTTGGGGTAGCTACTGCATTTAATACGTGTTTAATACCATATTCTTTGCAGAAGGTGTGCGAGGTGAATGCAGTTCCACGATCTGAAATTATTCGTCTGGGTACTCCGAATAAAGCAAAGAGAGTTAGTAGAGCCTTGATGACATATTTATTTTTTGTATTCCGTACTGGCTCGATAATACAAAATTTAGTGAATCCATCAACGATAGTTAAAATCTCAGTGTTTTTGTGAACACGCTTTTTTCCGGCCGTAGATTTGTAGTATAAGCAGTTTAAGCATGCATTTACATACTTGGCCACGAACTTCCGCATTCCCTTGAACCAATAATTTTCTTTAATTTTTTCAATAGTTTTTTCTAAAGCAAAGTGACCTTGATCATCATGGCAAATTTTAACGATATTTCATCGAGATGCCCGCGGAACAAGCCACTTATTCCCAGTTTCTGTTTTACGGAAAACTACTCCCCCTTTTAAATCATATTGATCAAAGTATTGTTTTACATTAGGCTGAACGTCGCCTGATGCGAGTATATCCCTGATTATTCTAATGTCATCGTCCTGCAACTGAGCGACCTTTATCCATTCGCATGAAGTGATACCAACAGCCAAACATTCGATAGGATTTCGACTAAAATAGTCTACATGTGAGACTTGAGTACCTGGGCGATAAACAAGACGAAACTTAAAATCATGTAAATAAACCCACCAACGAGCGACTCTCGCAAGCAGATCTTTCTTTAGCGCCGTCGCTCGGATAGCGCTACAATCAATCACCACAGTGAACTCGATACCAAATACATACACCCGACACTTTTTTAACGCCTCTACCACTGCGAGAGTTTCCAAGTCGTAAGAATGATATCTTTGTTCCTCCGGGGACGTTTTTCTACTGTAATAGGCCACTACGTGATTCATAGTACTGTAGTATCGTAAATTAATCAGGTTATACATTGTAATTTGAAAATACACTGCACGTATAATTACTAGCTGATTGTCAATATCACCAAAGCTTTTTTTACAGTGTGAGCGTTAACGTGGCAAATATTTAAGGTTTCCATTATGAGAGTAATAGGTAAAATTCAAGTATAGTTAAATATAGAAGTGTCTGAAATTCGTAAATAAGTTGAAAATGCCTTTCCGTGAAGCTAAAGTAACAGAAAGAAATAACCAACAAAATCCAGTTAATTTGATTACATTTGAAAACAGGAAATAAGGCACATAATAAATTAAAAGTTAGAAAAACAATAAGCATCATAAAGCTCGTGATGTATAAAGAAGGTATAAAAAAGGTCAATTTGTAAACGCAATGCAAGGCTGAATTAGCGCAGTAAAACATACAAAATTGTTGATATTCAACTCCAGAAGGCCCAGTATCCAGAATAGCCAGCATGCAGCAATATATAAAATATGACAGATATTTACCTATGTAGAAGTAACATAAACGATAGAGTAGTGCTAATGATCGACCAGAAAAAATTATCGAACACATAATGGACTTACAGATTAGTTGCTATTGTAGTCCTTAAACAGATTGGACATTCGACAGGTGTATTCTTGGCGAACTGCCCACCTTACGGCCGAAAATTTTTCCGCCAGCGATCCACAAGTATTTGATTTTGTTCTCTCTTCGAAGACCGAGAGCAATGGCATAAATCTTTCTATTAGGTGGTGTTAATGCCTCACGAAGGTAAATAAAACGCTTTTCGTTGTCAGTCCATCCCATATTCAAGATCTAGAGCCCTGGAGACAGATTCTACGGAAGCCATGAGGTCTTCGTTAGGCTTCCTGGGGGAGAGCATGCATTTCCAGCGTCGTATGCAGAGCAACTTTCTCGTTTACATTGAGCGCGTGCTCAAGAGTCACCACTTTGGCTTTCAAATCATTAGCTTCCTTCTTGATAACTTCAATTTCATCATTTTGCACTTTGGAGCCGGATTCGCTGAATCTTGCCAAAATCTCACGTGACTGCGCAAGCGCTTCGCTTTGGCCGTCGGAGACCACTTTGCGCGAGATTTCGACGAGGCCAGATGGTAGAGTACCAGCATTTTCCGTGGCAGCGACGGTGGAGGGAGTGAGGGGTACAACACTTGTACCATCTACATCCTGCAGAGTACTGGTCTCAGGGTTCGCACTTGAATTGCCAGACACTGTCGCAGAGGTGGCACTAGTGGACAATGGAGAACATAACTTGCAGACATAGTCCATTTGACCCTTTTTAAGTTTTTCAAGCATTTCATAAAAGTTAAAATTGGCAAACGTTTCGACCACGGATAGGGGTCCTCCTCAGTGCCAGATATTTAATTGAGAAAAAAACTTAAAATTAAATCTTAGGTAAAAATTCATGCAACTTAGCCCTTCTATGACGTACAGCTCCTCTCTCTCCCTTTCTCTCCCCGTCACTCTCTCTCTCTTCGCCTTTCTCTCTGTCCCTCTCTCTCACTCTCTATACGCTTTCTCTCAGCGTGTTCTTCCCGTTTCGTTGCAGAAGGTGAGATGGATGCGGGGAAGTAAATTACTCCTTAATCCCAAAAACACAGATTCACTCACACACAATATTCACGAACACGTTAAAAAAAGACACACGCTCTAAAGTTCGGAAGAAAGTTAATAACAGAAATAAGATCAACGAGTGAAAATTATTATGTAACAGATTTCTGTTAATATAAGAAGATAGTTTTCGACGTAAGAAAATATAGAGACATCCACTCTGTTTTAAGTCACAAAGAAAGCAGAAAAAGCATTCTCAGAGGTCTTCCAGTTTAACAACCTACGAAATCCAATCGAAAAATGCTTTAATTTTTGAAGGGCTGTGGCATTAAAACTGACTGAAAATGGGAGGACCTATCGCCGTTCCACTTGAGGGAGCGACGACCTTAGTGCCCACGTGTTCTCAAAATTTTTTCCGCTTTACAAGAGGGTAGTATATTTTGGAAAGTTTTGCAATATCGGTTCTTAAATTGACCGCATTCACATTACCAGCAATGTGACACACTTCCATCACCAGACGTTTTCGATAGTGACATTCATCCGCAAGAATTTTCGCGTTTTCAAAATCGAAAAAATGATCCTTCTCAATGCTAAATATAATTAAGCATAGTCTGTTTATTCGGGACCTTATTTATATCTTTCTTATGTTCCTTGATCTGTACTCCTAACGGACGTTTGGTTTGACCGATATAAACCGATTTACAGTTTTTGCCTTTGCACCAAATGCTATTAACAATATTGCTGTTTTGAAATTTATCTAATTTATCTTAAGTGGACCTCAAGACCGACGTGAGGTCTCTTTTGTTTTTAAATGCCGTAGTTATGTCGTGCTGCCCGAGAATTCGCGCAATACGCTCAGAGAGACCTTCCACGTACGGAATGCTGATAAAAAACCTAATTTCCGAATTTTTAACTATTTCATCAACTCTACGATGTTCATTTTCGGCCAAAATGTTTAATCTGAGATTAATATTCTGTCTAACGAATTTTTCGGGGTAAAAGTTATCATGAAGTGTTTCTTCCACCAGTCGCAAATTGTCTATATGAAATTGCTTATTATTAAAAATATACATCGGAAAGAAAAACTTTAAATAGAAAAAAGTTCCGTCTTGTCATTCTCTACAAGCGCATTTTTTTTTAATTTAATTTTCTTAACTTCAAAATTTGGATATCATAAGACGTTTGGACAATAGTTTTTCGCGTTTTCGAGCGCTCGTCCCCTTATAGCATCCGGACTCTCAATTAACATACTTTAGTGATAATGCTTGTTAGTGATTTTACAATGAAAATAACTAAAAATGAAAGAAGCGTAAAAAAAATCCTCAAAGAGAGGAGACAATCTATTTTCGATTGCTTTTTTGGGGTAAAGAATAATATTTGAATGTAATAAAAAATTTATACAATGTTATAAATTATTATTTATATTTCATTTATTAAAAATTTCGGAATTGGCTACGAGAGGAAATTTTAACTTATCCGTTTTCCCTCTAAATTCTTATTGAATGGATTGCTTAATAATTAATAAACTTAAATTAATAATTGGTTCGAATTTAATTTGAATAATTTTATTATAATTATTATAATAGTTTAATTTTATTTCTTATAAATTCAAATAATTTCTTTAAAAGCACAGTGAACTAAACAGCAATTAAAATTACGTTTGCATATTCTCGTAAATGTAAATGACATTAATCAATTTAAATCGAATGTTTTTAATCAAAATTAAATTCCGGGTGAATTCAAATTTTAGCAAGTCAAATTTATTTCTAGCAAGTCAAATTTTATTGTAAAAAACCTGCTCGCTGCGCGGGCACATTTTCATCGCGCGCTACGCGCCTGGCTCGCTACGCTTGCAAATTTGAGCACGGCTAGGGGTCGCGTCTGTTGGATCACGCGCTTCGCGGTCGATAATATATTTATCTCGCGCCTTGCGCTCAACAGTGTATTTACCTTGCACTACGTGTGTGGTTCTGGTATTTCTTCCACATTTGTGCACAGACCTTTTAAGAAGGGTCAAACCATCGAAAACTGTATTTTAGTGATAGTGAATTCTCTTTTGTTAAAACTCCTTTAGCTTCATCGAACAGATTCTCATCACATATCTCGTGCTTTGCACTCGATTTTGTCCAAAATGCGAACTTCTTTACATCAGTTTCAACATTATTATATCAAATGTATATTACATTTATTTATGTACCTCGGCCTGGGATGTATATTCCAGCCCTGAAAAATTTTATCATTTGAATCAATGTATATTATTAATATTCATAATGGAATTTCTTCTCTTTTTACATTTTCGAGAATATCTCAGAGAGGTCCACTTAAAACACTCAATATTTCCAACAGTTAACTTGAAAAGAAAGACGTGAGCTTACAATTTTATTTCAGGTGCAGCCCCTTTTCCGAGAATGAATAAACTAAAGAGAAAATAAACTAAACCTGACAGCGCACCATTTCAGATGACGGTACAAAGCAGCCAAACAGATGGTAATATAACACTTTTAGAGCCGCACTGTGTCGCTATATGTACCCGTAGCGTGCATACTTTGAGCATCCACTGAAAACATTTCCAAGTGTTTCTGGCTCTTGTTCACATGCTCAGCAGTTGGTATCGCCTACAAGTACATTCATCATGCGCTCGCGGTAAACTTAGGTGTCTATAACGCCATTTTGATAGGCAAAAAGAAATCAATCAGTCTCCCGTCTCAATCCAGCCGACTTGAGAAACATAAGGTGCGTATTAAAATTAATTAAAATTATATCAAACATGTTTAAATTTACAGCGCTTTGAAATGAAAAAGTCGTTTTCTACCGTTTACTTCTTGAATCATTATAACTTGAAACATTTTATTCATATTTAAATCCCTTTTTAATCCTATCATATTTTCTGTAAAATAGTGTATAGATATTTTCTGCGAAATAGTGTACAGATTTTAATTTCGTTAAGATCGTAGAAATTAAAGTCAGTCTCATCCTGTGTAATGCCGTTAGGAAATTTTACAAGATGAACGTCAGTCAAGTTTGTTTTGTAAAGTGAAAATTATCAACATTTCACTTCAAAACAATTTCCTTGAACTTGAAGTGAAATCAAAGCAATACCAACTAATTCCACAGCGGACAAAGTCACACCAATTTGAATTCAAAACAATATTGTTTTTGTACATTTTTAAATTCATTTAATTCAGTTCAATGCACACGTTCTTACTCAATGGGTTAACGGATCTTTTTGCACATTTTCGAAAATAGCCAGGGTGTTTTAAAGTTACAAAAGCGAAAAATGAATATTAAATTTATTAATTTTTGTCCTCGTCATCTATCAGTCTTCTCGGGCCCTTACCTTGCTTCGATTTTTGTACAGATTATAGTGAAAATATCAGCAGAAAAGAAGATATCGACGCCTCCATTCCATACGAGTCTATGTGCTGACAGCGCCGTGTATGAGACTATGCGCTGTGTATAAGCATAAGGAATAGTCTCATACAGGGCGCTGTCAGCACATAGACTCATATTGAATGGAGGAGTCGAGTTATTCTTCTAAATTGGAATTGCATTTAAACTGGATGCGTTAAATATAAAATTCCTACACCACAACTAAATATACTGCAAACCTTTAATTCTTATTTTCATTTCTGGGGTTTTCGAAATGCAATTCATTTCCAATTTTTAATTCTCGAATCAGAAATAATCACAAGACACGCATTTCCAAGACTGTATTAAATATCCTTATAACCACAGAAATATCCAGCAACCCCCAAGAACTACCCCTACCTCATTTAGCGAACCCCGTTTAAATTGCCTTCATCTAAAATCGCCAAAAAAATTTTTCATTGATAATTATCACAAAACGCGCATTTCCAAGACTGTATTAAATGTCCTTATTGCCACAGAAATATCCAGCGACCCTCAAGAACTACCCGTACCTCATTTAATGAACCCCGTCTCGACTGCCTTCATCTAAAATCACCAAAAAAATTGTAATTGATAATTATCACAAGACGCGCATTTCCAAGACTGTATTAAATATCCTTATAGCCACAGAAATATCCAACAACCCGCAAGAACTATCCCTACCACATTTAACGAACCCCTAAAATAGTAGGGGTAGTTCCTGAGGTTTGTTGGATATTTTTGTGGTTATAAGGATATTCAGTACAGTCTTCGAAATGCGCGTCTTGTGACTGTTATCAATTAAACATTCTTTTTGCGATTTTAGATGAAGGCAGTCTAGACGGGGTTCGTTAAATGTGGTAGGGGTAGTTCTTGCGTGTTTTAGGATATTTATGTGGCTATAAGGATATTTAATACAGTCTTGGAAATGCGGGTCTTGTGATAATTATCAATTAACATTTTTTTGGTGATTTTAGATGAAAGCAATCGAGACGGGTCTCGTTAACTGAGGTAGGGGTAGTTCTTTAGGATCGCTGGATATTTCTGTTGCTATAAGGACATTGATTACAGTCTTGGAAATGCGCGTCTTGTGATAATTATCAATTAAAAATTTTTTTTGTGATTTTAGATGAAGGCAGTTGATACAAGGTTCGTTAAATGTGGTAGGGGTAGTTCTTGCGGGTTGTTGGATATTTCTGTGGCTATATGGATATTTAATACAGTCTCGGAAATGCGCGTCTTGTGATAATTATCAATTAAAAATTTTTTGGTGATTTTAGTTTTAGTCAGTCGAGACGGGATTCGTTAAGTGAGGTAGGGGTAGTTCTTGAGGGTTGCTAGATATTTCTGTGGTTATAAGGACATTAAATACAGTCTTGCAAATGCGCGCCTTGTGATAATTATCAATTAAAACATTTTTTGGTGATTTTAGATGAAGGCAGTCGAGACGGGGTTCGTTAAATGTGCTCTGATAGGGGTAGTTTTGGAAATTTAGATAATACGTATTGCCTAGTTTCCTCTAAAAAAACGAATGTTTCATCTCCTTGAGATTCTGCGACTTGACGAGTACAATCTGCTTGATTTGAAATGGATTCTATAACAACTATGCAAATTTCAAGTCCCAACAGGCACCATATAAAATCAAAATTTTGAAAAAAGAAAAAATAGGACCTTTATTTTTTTTGATTTCGAAACTTTTTGGGGGGATCGTTTGCATTTATTTAAAAGTCGTCATTTTGGAGCACCCTAGTGCGCACATATGGATTCTCAGGTATTTAGATTTTATAGAAAAAGTTCAAACCGCTTTTTATAAGAGAATCCTGCATGTTCCACAAAATACTCCTGGATATGCTGTTAGATTATAAATAGGTGCATCGCAACTTGCAGTTAGAGTTTTTGGGTCAATTCTCAATTGGATAGAGAAAATTCTCAATATGTCCGACGATCGATACCAAAAGAAATGTTATTTAAGATTAAGAGAACTGGATAGATTAAAAGATGATTTGCCAATCCTAGAGAAATACAACTGAGCCCGCCAGGTGAGAAGTATATTTTAAAAAATTGGGATAGAGGGCGATTGGGAATATCTTTCTCTTGCCTCTCTACAAAAGAATAAATCAGCATGGATAAGAGATTTTGATAAAATATTATATCTAGAAGATTTACAGAGAGCCCACTTGTCCTCTACTCTGATACCTTATCCTCAATTATTCCTGCGAGATGGACCTCAGAAATATTTAACTCTGTCAGAAAACACCACACACTTTTGATCTGTTTTTGTTGTAAGTATGGTTTATCTCCTCTGGGAAAGTGTTTACCATCAATCTTTAATTTTATTTTTTATTTATTTATTAGAATAACAGTTAGTTTTAGAATTGAACCGTTATCCTATTTGTATGAATCGGATGATTCATAAACAAATAAAACACTACTACTACTACAATTGTCCAGGGATGGTACCGAAGGAATAACTCCTAAGCGGCGGCGTAGCAACCGTGCCGAAAGCTAAGTGGTACCTGGGTGAGGTGTCTTAAACGGTGACTCTGGGATACCGGGCGACCAATTAGTGTACTCAGTCTTATCCTTGCATGCGGGGCTCTACAAGGATGGACCAACCCTTTCCTCAGCTGCTCCTGAGAACAACAATGACACCACCAAAACACAAAAAAGTTGTAGATGCTGTTCAAAACGATCTAACGCGCAGAGCACCCGGCAATGGGCCGGCAAACAATGTCAATCATCCTAGAGTTCGAGGTGCTGAAAATAATTTAGATGGAAACACGACGACGAACCGTTGAAACGCCCACATTGAGTGGACGAATCAACTCAAGGATGACTTGCTAGACTGCTACGATGCCAGCATTATCCCTGCTCACCGAGGCTTTATGGCACGTATGCATACTCTGTGGTGCCAAAAACCATTCATTTCGGAGAAAACTGAGTTTTACTTTTGAGGTTAGAATTTTATGGTTTCTGAAAATCGTCTTAAAATCATCATAAAAATTGTAATTGTTATTTTGTTTTTCAAATTATTAAATTTCCCTGCCAAGATGCTCAGTTGATAAACACGGAGAAAGCAAGTTTGTCGAAAAAATTTATTCACTTCCCAGAATATCAATTTTTAATGAGACGGTGTCACAGTGTGACATAAGATTTACCGTATTCAAGTAATGATAAATAATAACATTAACATTTCATGCTGTTGAACCATGAAGATATTGAAATATATCCTTTTTGTGAATATCATAACAAATACCTTGATCATAAAAATCTTTATTTTTAATGGATATGAAAAAGCAGCTTTGACGTACTGCTACCATCAAAAATACGATTTCGAGCAAATCCTTTCAACTCGGTGTGTATTTGAATTTTTGAGAATTTTCTAATAAAGAACCCCTTCTTTAAAGAATCGTGACTTGTCACCTTCTCCCGTTCCACCCTTCATGTATTAATTATATTACGAACGTAATACAAATTGTAAAGAAATGGAGTGAACAAGAGTATTGTTAATTGTGAATAAATATTTAATATCTTTCGATCAAATTTTCCTCCAAAATTGAGGAAAAATATTTTCAAATAAATAAAAAATAATAATTATCATTTTATATGTCGTGATCACTGCATTATATAATTTGGTTCATTCAGCACTTTCCCAATTAATTTGAATTTTATTTTATACACATATATGTCACCAGGATGAGGTTATGAAGCACATAACCTAAAATTATAGTTAATCCGTATTTTCCTGTACCTATTTTCAACATTACAATACACTGGATTAGAATTGAAGTATTTGTATATCTCAAAATTACAAGAAATTTTGATTCTAACATATAACATTTTAAAATCACTTACATTTGCCGTCTTATTTATCCAAGATGGAGAAATTAAGTGGTGGGTTCTGATTGGCTCAGTTTTTTTTACTTGCACGTGGCTAGATTCTTACGTCCCAGCGCTACAATCGTTTAATGTCTGTTGGAACTAAGCGCTGATAAGTCGAAAGTCAGGATTCGTTACCTGTCGTTGAGTGGTTGAGACCACTAGCCGCGAAAAATAGGTCAGGTTTAAATAAATGATGACACTTAACACAGTATTTATCCTGGTAATAGAATCAATCGTTTTATTATGATGTTCTGGTAGACGTGGCAGATATTCAAAGGCTCACATAGAGTATCGATGAACAAACACACAAGTAAGCTTAGCACTTAACATTTCGGCACAACCGAACACAAGGCAATATTCATGTTGGCTCGGTTGAAAATATTTGGTCTTGATTTTGTCTTGGGTAAAGACTAATCCAAGACAATTTCAAGTGATTATGTATTTATAGCTTATGAGACGGAAACATACTATTTTTGATGTCTTAAGACGAATATTTTCGACTTGAAGACAAAAATGTCTATTTTGAGACAAGATTATTTGATTAGGAAAGAGCCTGTGAGATTTATAACTCAGAGGCAAGCCAAATAGCTTCCAAGGCCTCTAAGGGTCCTCACAATTCCGATTTAAATTTTACGGAATTTTTATATTATTTACCTTTAGGATATTTATTTTTTATGTTATAATAGGTTTGTTTATCTGCAATAATTATGTTCATTACAAGATTACCAGACATTATGGTATTGAGGGCATATTGAAGACATTCAGGACAAAATCAAGACAAAATATTTCCACCCAGGGGGGGGGGCAGGGACTACTACATTGGTCTATAATAGTGTACACTTCAAAATTGTTAATAATCAATCCCATCGAAAAACAGTGGGATTATTTTGGTTGCAGCTCCTTTGTTTTGTTCTTTATATCAGATTTTCTGAGCCTAATGACAATACTCCGAGTGTGAATCTTTAACACAAAAATAGCGGCATTCTCATTCTCCGGTGTCTCATTTTTGTTGCAACTTAAAGCAACATCAGATCAGCGTACTTTCTATGATCGGAAATCTTCTTCTGTGTTCTTTAACAACTAGTGCCCCTGGAAATCGTCGGTTCGTAACAATAAGTAACATTCTTTAACCTTCTGATTGTATCTCTGATTTTCGGTATAAGATAGAAACATCAATCCGAGGAAAAAAGTCTTCGTTTTTTTCCGAGAAGGTAATTCTTCCTTCAAGAGAAATAACATTTATTTGACGCCAATGAGGAAGCGAAGGGCTCATAAAGAGAGCACAAATAAATACATCAATTGTAAAAATACACTTCTAGTGCTCCGCAGCAGAAGTTTACTACTAATTACATAATATGAGGATCTGATAGAAAAAGCAGAGTAAAAAGCTCGTCTGAAAAATTGAGTTCAGGACGTACAGGGAAAAAGGAGTTGAAGAGAAAAAATTGTAACTAGGATTGTATTGTATATAACAATTAAAAAATATGATAAAATTATAGATTAGAATACAATCAATTGTAATATTATGTTGTCATATTATAATACACGATACAATCCTCGTTATACTTGTTTCTTTTTAACTACTTTGTAAATAACATGCACTTCTTCTAAATAAAATGTTTGCAATACGTAGTATTATTTGAACATTATTCAAGTACAAAATACATGACACATGGCACGACCCATGACATGAATCATGAGAGAAAACATGACATGTCACATAACATGACACGACACATGACATGACACATGACATGACGCATGGGATGAAACATGACATGATACATGTCGTGACACATTGCGTGATAACAGACATGACACATAACAGGATACGTGGCTTGAGACATGGCATGAACCGTGACATTACACATGACATGGAACATGAAATGACACATGACATGACATATGACATGACACATCACATGACACATGACATAACTTATGACATGATACGTGAGATTGAAAATGAAAAGACATATGACATGGCACGTGGCATGACGCATGATATGACATATGACATTGAACGTGATTTGACACACAAAATGAAACATAAAATGACAAATGACACGACACACGACATGACACATGACATGACACATTCCATGACACATGACATGACACATGACATGACACATAACATGACACATGACATGACACTTGACATGGCACATGCCATGACACATGTCAAGACACTTGACATGACACATGACATGACACATGACATGACACATGACATGACACGTGGCATGACTCATGACATGAAACATGACATGAAAGATTACATGACACATGGGATGAATCATGAAATGATGCACGACATGGCACATGACAAGACTCATGACATGACACAAGACATGACACGTCACATGACACAAGACATGACACGTCACAAGACACAAGACATGACACATTACAAGACACATGAGATGAGACGTGACATGGCACATGACATGACACATGACATGACACGTGAGATTAAACATGACAACACACATGACATGACACGTCACATGACGCGTGAGATGACTCATAACATTGAACATGACACCACACATGACATGACACGTCGCATGGCGCATGACATGACACATGACATTGAACATGATTTCACACACGACATGAAAAATACAGTGATACGTGACACGACACACGAAATGACACATGACACGGCACATGACAAGAAGCATGACATGGCACATGACATGATACATGACATGACACATGACATGACATACGACATGACACATTACATGGCACATCACATGACACAAGGCATGACACATGACAAGAAACATAAGATAAAACGTGACATGACACATGACATGACACATGACTTGACACGTGAGATTAAACATGACATGACACATGACATGACACATAAAATGACACATGACATGAAACATGACATGACACATGACATGACACATGACATGACACATGACATGACACATGACATGACACATGACATGACACATAGTTTAATTTTTAACAAACTACTAACATTTTTTAACAAAATAGTTGAATTTTAAATAAGAAAGATAAGTTTTCAACTGAAAAAGATGAGTTTTCATCAAAATATTTTTATATAAAATATGAGAGAAATTAGTGCCTAATTGCCATAAGTTGAGAATATACGCTGTTGCACAATTATTTAAAAAAATTTATGAACAAATACGTAATTTTCGTAAGTCACAATGAATGGGCTTAATTATTGTGCACAATCAACCAAAAATGTCTTACTAATGACTCTTTGCTGTCACGTTGAAAAAAAAAATTTAATTAAGCAATATTTATAAACAAATTCACATTTTCGAAACTATTCCACGAATGGGCCCAATTTTTTGCAGAACTAACTAAAAATGTATTGCCAGTGACTTCTAGGTGTAATTTTGTTCAAATTGATAAAAGCTGTAATTATTTACACCATTTTTATAAATGAATCAACAAAAACTGTTGATTATTCACACAATATTTATGAACAAATTTACAGTTTGACCATTTTTCCATAATCAGTAATAATTTTTTTTTGCGGAATCAACAAGCATAAATAAAATAATAATAAGTAATAATAATTTTATAATAATAATAAATGAATAAACAGTTATTGTTACTTGGGCAAATTTAATATATGATTTAATTTGTTATTTACGGGTTTGAACAATTATGAATTGTAATCGATTGATAACACAAAGTCATTAATAAATAATAGGCTGCTAATACCTTAAAGAAACAAAACATTTTTTTCTTAAAAATTCCCTATCATTATAAAAATTTGTTTCAGGAATTGTTTCTAACAGTGAAAATTTAAGATTGTCACATCACCGTAAAAATCTATAAATCAGGTTTTACTCTTCATTAATTTTAAAAAACCAAGCATTTATCTCTAAAAATAGCCAAAAAGTGAATTTGTTAATTAAATTTGTTTAAAAAATCAATGATTGTTATTTTATCACTAAATATAATAAGTGACATTTTTGTATAATTTTTGGCTACTTGAAAGTTCATTTTTTCGTGTATGATTCATAAACGAAAATTCCTAACTGAAAATTTAACTATTTAATTGAAAATTCAACTGCTAACTTTTTTGATGAAAATTATTATTTTGTGTTTACAAATGTATGTATTTTGTAGAATATTCGTCTTCTGGGCTTAAAAATTCAACAATTAAGTAAAAAGTTGAACTACTTTTTTGAAAATTAATTTTTTTATGATTCATAATTTTAGTTAAAAATTAATTTGTTTGGTCGAAAATTTAACTATTTTGTTGAAAATTCGTATTTCTTTTTTAGCATTCTGTTGTGGCGATTTTTAAAATCTTTTTTAAACTTTTAAATTCTTTTATAATCTTTTTAAATATTCTCTTAAAATTGATTTGAAAAAATAAAAAATGAGGTTAAATTTTCCCATGAATTTAAAGGAATTTTTTTATATTATCGTGAAGCCTTTCAAAATCCTTAAAAAAAGTTTCAAAATTTTTATTTCCAAATGTTCAAAAATGTATATTAAAAAAAAATTTGAAATATTTGCAACTTTTAAATTAATTTTTGAGCTTTGAATTTTTTTTTTGGAATCTTTAAAAATTTGAATTTTTTGAAATATTTTCAAATTTCAAATTATTTTTTTATCATTTCCAAAACTTGTAAGCCTGTTAAATATTTTTTTAATTTATTCGAATTTTTACCAAATTTTTCTTAAAATTCTGAAAAATTACAAAAATTGCATTCAAATCCTCCAGATTCTGTTATGGTGATTTTGAAAATCTTTGTAAACTTTTAAAATGGTTTCTAATCATTTAAAATTTTCTAAATATTCTCTTAAAATTAATCTTTCCAAATAAAAAAATCTGTTTAAATTTTCCTATTAATTTGAAGAAATTTTTTGGTCATCG